>MU400575.1:22260-227656 GCA_022578965.1 Xylaria sp. FL1777 | reverse complement strand
ATGCTTAAATTTAATATAATTTTTTTATTTTTTAAAGTAGTTTAAAATAATAAAAAAAAGCTGCTTTTAAAGCAATAATTATAATTAATAGTTATATATGCATGCTTAATTTTATAAATAATATTATAACTATTAGTTAATTTATAAATAACTTAATAAGCTTTATAAATAAAAAATTTACTTTTAGTAATATATTATAATATAAATATATAAAAAAATACTTGCTATAATTTATAATAAAAAGCAAAAATAAAATTAATATAGTTATATTTAGTACATAAATTAAAATTAACATAAGTTTTAATAAATAGTTTTATAAAGCTAACAAAATAAATAATATAAAAAGTATAAAAATAACATAAAATAAATATATAAAATAATAACTTTAGCTTAAAATTTATAGCTAATATAATTAATATTAAGCTTATTATTTGTTTTTTAAGTTATAATACTATAGCTTTTATAAAAAAAATATATAAAACTTTAATTGCTATTTTTAGTTTTTTTTATTTATATTTTAGTTTTTATTTACTTAGATTTTTTAAATAGTTTGTTTTTAAGTAATATTATTATTATAGCTAATATAACTATTAAATTTATTATTTTTATTATTATTGTTATTATTATTACTTTTAAGCTAAAAGCAATTAAAAGTAATATAGCTAAATTATTTATAGCTATAATAAGTAAAGTTTTTATAAAAGTTTAAATTTAAACTATTTTTATTATTATTTTAAAGTTAATTTAAAAAAATTCTAAAAGTATAATAGTTTTTTAAAGTATAAATATTATTATTATTACTTTAATTATTTATGTATTTTTAGTTTTAATACTAGTTATAACTTTTAATATTATTATTTTTATAGTATTAGTTTTAGCTTTTATAGTTATTATTACTTTTATAAAATCTTAAGTTATTATTATTGCAGCTATTATTATAATTATTGCTTTTATAATAGTAGTTTTAATTATTAAAACTAATATTATTATTTTTGCAGCTAATATTAATATGCTAATTATTAGTTTAGTTTTGCTTAATATTTAAAGTTAATTTATTAGTAGTTTAAATAACATTTAACTTTAGTTTTTTTTTATTATAGTTTAAGCATTATTTTTTAGTTATTAATTTTTAGTATTATTATGTAATATTAATTATATTAATTTATATAATTAACAAAAAGTTATAATAGTTTATTAACTTTTGCTAAAATAATATACTTAGTTTTTAGTAATATAATAAGGCTTTTTTGCTTTTATTTTAGCAAATATTTTAAAGTTTAATGCTAATAAAATATTAATTAAATAGCTTTAAGTTTTAGTTAGCTTATTAACTTGCTTATTTTAATTATATGCTTATATTAGCTTATAAAAAAGCAAACTATTTAAGCAAAGTTTTAGTTTAATTTAAAAATATTTTTTAATTAGTTTTAAATTATTTTTTTTTTAAGGTTAATAACTTTTGCAATATTAATTAATAAGCATTTTTATAGTTTTAATTTATATTATTATACGCATATAAAATCTTGTTTTTATTGCAGCAGAATTTTTAATTAGCTTTTTTAAAAATAGTTTAAAGTTTTTTTATTTATTTTAGCTAACATTAATAAATAAATTCTATGCTAAAAAAGTTATAATTAAACTTTAATAATTAACTAAAATTAACATTTTTAAATAAATAGCATTAATAATAATATAAGCAATTTTAATATAATTAATGTTTAAGTTTTTCTTAATTATGCTTTTTATTAAAGCTAAAAAATAAAAAGTTATTATTATTATTACGATTTTTATGTTTTTATTTTTAACCTAAGTTATAAAATTGTTTTTTAAAGTTTAAAAAGTTCTTTTGTTCTTTTAAAAATATTGTTTTTTAGTTTTTTTGTTTACTTAATTATAAAATAAAAATAATATAAGCTATCTTTAATTTTAAAGCAACTTATTTGCTTTTATTTTTTTATTGCATAACTTGTTGCTTTAGCTCTTTAATTTTAGCTAAAAGCTATATAATTTATGTTTATAACAGTTAAATATTAATACTTAAAGCACTAAATAATCATTATTTGCTTAAGCTTAGTTCTAGAAATAATTTATGCTAAGTTTGTTTTTAGTTTATTATTAAAGTTTATTTTAAAAAAAAGCTATTAAAAATAGTACTAGCTTATATAATTAATTAATGTTTAGCTATTTTATAATATAATAAAGTATTATAAATAACCTTATTTTAAAAAGCTTTAAAATTATTATAAAAGATATAAAGCATTAAAAGTTAAGTATAATAGTTAATATATCTTTAGTTTTATAGTAAGTATTTAATAAAACTAAAGCTTAAAAAAAAAAGGAAACTTTTATGAAATAAGTATAAAAAAGATATTTTATATATATATATAACCTATAATATATACTAAAGTACTTAAGTAGCTTAGTTATAACAAAATAGCATAAAAAAAATTAGCTTTATTTTTTTTGCTTATTTAATATTTAATAATAAAGTTAAAAAAAGCTAATAATAAACATTAATAAGCTTATTTTTTATTAAGTTTTAATATTTTTATAAATGCTTAAAAGTTAATATAATTAATTAATACTTTAATTAATAAATTGCTTTTTTATAAATAGGGAATTAATATAAACACATGAAGAATTAATACAAATATATGATTTTATAAACATATAATGCTTTTATTAGCTCAATTAAAAAATGTTAGTGCATATTGTTTTTTTTTATGTATTTAATGTTATTTATTTTATATTTTTTCTTATATATTCTGTTAATTTAATTTTGTTTATACTTTATATTTTATGCTTTTTACTTTGTTAATACTAAAAATATATTTATTATATACTTTAATTTTGTAATACTAATTAATCTTTATATTATATAATGTTTTTTGAACTTTTTAAGCTTTAGTTGTTATGTAAGCGCGCTTTTACTTTAAATAATTTATTTTATTGTTAAAAAAAACAACGCACGTTTTATTACTTTCTTTTTTATTTACTTTTTTTACGTAATAAGCTATTTGCTACTTTTGTAACTATTTTAACTTGCTGATTTTTTATATTTAGTTATAATAGCAAAAGTGTTTTTTTATTTTATAGCTTTAGTAATAATAATGCTTTTAATAATATTTTTAGTGCTTATTTTTATTTTTTTAGTACTGTTTTGTATTTATGTAGCTATAAAGAACTTAATAAGCTAGCATAAAAGATTTGTATTAATTATAAGATTTTTTTTAGCAATATTTTCTTTTATTTACTAAAGCTTTAACGTATATAAATGTTTATATTTAGCTTAAAAGCTAGTTTTACTTTTGTTTTTTTAAGATTTTAGTTTGCTGAATTGTTTTATATTGCTAGCTTACTAATTATTACTTGTAAAAAATTTGCATTAGCTTTATAATTAGTTTATAAAGTTATAAAAAAAAGTTAATAGCTTTTTATAAACTTAGTTTGCTTATATAAACGTATATATTAGTAAAAAAACAAATAAAAATAGTTACTATTAAATTTAAATAGCTATAACTTTTTTTTTTTATATTTATTGCTTTAATGTTTATTAGTAAAGTTATTTATATTAAGTTTAATTAAAGCTGCTTTATTTATAATAGTATTGCTTAAATAAACTTTTTTTATGCTAGCTTTGCTATTTAAAGCAAGCATTTTGTTAGTTAGCTATTATTTACTATTTTTAGTTCTAAAGACTATTTTTAACCTATTTATTTTAAGTAATTTATTTTTTATAGCTAACATGCTTTTTAATTACGTTAATTTATTTTCGAAAAACAATAGGTTTAGTTTTACTAAAAACTATATATATTCGTTTAAAAAACAACTAATTTAATTCTTTATTAAATATAACTAATTTAAACAAGTTAAAAAAAGTAAAAGCAATAAACTTTAGTAGTAAAAGTTTTAAAAAACTAGCTATAAATAAATAATTATTACTAAAGCTATAAACAAAAGTTAATAGTTATTATAATTATATAAAAATATAAAACATTATTAGTATAATTATAGCTTAAGCTTAAACTTTTTTGCTTATTTTTTTTATTGCAAGCTTACGAAATTAATAAAAATAACTGTTAAATTAACTAATTACTAAGTTAGTATTTAAGCTTAAAATATTTAAAGCATAATAAAACAGCAATACAAAAGGTTTGTTTTTACTTAAAAAAATATTTATAATGCTTAAAGCTTTATTAATTAAGCTAAGCTAAATAGCTATAACTTAACTGTTGCTTTTATTAAGCTTTTTAATAAAAAAAAAGTTTTTTATTTAGTAAAGTAAGCTAACAATAAGCTAAACTGCTTAATTAAACTAGTTTAAATGTTTTTTTATTGCTTAAAAATATAAAAGCAATTTTTTAAAGTTATTAGCTTTAATAATATATATAATACTAATTAATTTAAACTATTGTTGTTTTAAGTAATAAGCTAAACTTGCTTAAAAATAGTTTTTAATGTTATATTTAGCTTAATTAATAACAAAAAGCAAAAAAGCTTTTAGTTTTTAGCTAAAAATATTTGTTAGCTTATAATATAATATGTAATACGAAAGCTTAATATAATTATAACTAATTATAATAAAGCAATAAAAGCTGCATTAAATTATTAATTTTTTTTTTATAGCAATAAATTTACATATATTATATTAATTTTAACGTTTTACTTAAAGTTAAGCAAAAATAGGTTTTAAATCAAATTAATAGTAGTAGTTTTATTATTAGCAAAAATAAAAATGCTGCTTTTGCTAGTTATGCATTAATAAAGTTAATTTTTTTAAACAAGCAGCTAGTTAAAGCTATATTTATTAATAATAAAGAAATTTTTTATATATACTAAAGCGTTTTAATTATGTAAAAAAAAGTAATATTTATAAAAACAAAAGCTATATATAAAAAAGCATAAGTTAATTTTTGCTAATAATTTAATAATTAGCGTTTTATTTTATAATATATTTATAAAACTTATATGCTTTTTAAAATGCAATAAGCACGTTATTATATTTGTAAATATTGCAACTTTAGCATTTAAGTTATATTAAGCATAAAAGCAAGCAATAATAATATAAAAAGCTATTTTTTAAATAGCATAAGTTATTTGTATAGTTTTATTAAAGCAATGCAAAAAATAATAGCTAACTAAAAGTGTAACTTTAAATAAGCTTATGTTTAAAATAAAGTTTTAACTTAACGCGAATATTTATTATTATTTTTTAATTATTTAAGTAAGCTTTAAATAGTTATAGCTTTAAAAAGGCTTAACTTATTTAACTTGCAATATTATATTATTTATAAAGCTATACTAAGCATAAATAACCTTTTTTTATTAAATATTAAATATTATACTAATAATTGTTTAGTTTTTATTAAACTTAAGATTTTATGTTGTTATAAGGTTTACTTTAAGCTAGCATATATAAGCTTTTTTAATAAATTAAATATTTATTTATATTAAAGGTTGCAAGAATTATTATTAAAAAATGTATATAAATAAATCTGCAACTTTAAAATTGCTATAATGCTTTATAGTTAACTAAAGAACTTTATAAAAGCAATTTTTAGTAAGCTTGCAATTAAACTAAGTAAGCTACTAAGCAAAGCTTTAAAAAAACAGCTAATAAGCTAAAAATAAGGTTGCTTATTAAGTAGCTAAAACAAGTTAACTTTAGTTAAGCTTAAATAAAGCAAAAGTTAATATAGTAATGCTAGCAAAAGCAATAGTTATTTTTTTATTTAGCATTAAATACGTAGTTAATTAATAGTGCTTAAAGCAAAAAGAACTATAGGTAATAAGTTTAGTAAGCATTAAATGTAGCTTAATATTTAAAAGCAAAAAAGTCAATAAAAGCTAAAATAATTAAATTAATAAATATTTAATATAACTATTTGCAATAGTTTAATAATGTTTTATAAGTAAAAACTACTATTATAACATATAAAATGTTAATATTTAAAAGCTAATATGTTGTTTAAATAGTTTATTATAATATTTATATTAAAAAGTCTGCATAAAAATAATGCTGTTAAAAAAAAAATTAAGCTTTAAATCTAATTAATTAAATAAAGGTAAAAAGTAGGTTTATTAAAGCAAGAAATACTATAAAGTTTGTTTTTTAATTAAGCTAATAAAAGCATTATATGTTTATAAAATTATATGTTTGTATTAATTTTTCATGTATTTGTATTAATTCCTTATAAATAATACTATTAATATTTAAAGCAATTTATTATTATAAGCATTTTTTAATTAAATATATTATATTATATTTTTTTTTTAAATAGCTTTTAAAAATAAAATATAACTAGTTTAAAAATGCTTTAATTATTTTGCTAAAATAAATTTTCTATAAAAACTACTTTAAAAAAATTAATTTTTAGCAATATTTGTTTTTTAAAGTTAAAATATATAAAAAAAATAGCTTGTTTAAATATATTTTAAAAGTTTTTAAAAGCTTTTTTTTTAAAACTATTTAAAAAGATTTAACCTTTTTTTGTTTTTATTATGTTTTTTTTTAAATATTTAAATAAAAGTGCAATAATATAAAAATATTTATTTATAAAACAGTAATAAAAATTATAAAACTTTAAAAATTATTATAGCACTTAATAAATATTTAATATAAATTATTATTAAATAATGTTTATATATAAAAAGTTTATTTTAATTTTTTAGCTAAAAATAATATAATTTAAAAATTTAATTTTTTTTTAATAAAATTAGCATTTAAATAATTTAATATATAGTTTTGCTTTTTATAGCTTTTTAATAATGTTTTAAATATGTTTTATATAAAAATCTTTATTTAAAAAAAAAATAAGCATATTATTAAAATATATAATATAAAATATATTTATTATATTATTAAATATTTTTTATATATAACTTTAAAAAATAATAAAAATATTTAATAAACTTATAAATATAACTAAAAATTTATAGTAGCTATAATATATATAAAACGTTATTTTTTATTTATTTTTTTTTTAAATATATAAACAATAATAAACGTTTTTAAAGTTAATTTTGCTAAAAATCTTAGCTTTTAAGATTTTATTAAGCAGCTTTAAAATAAGTAATAAAATATATTAATTTTTATATATAACCTAATTAAGTTTTTTATAGTTTATATATAAACATAAGCTTTTATTTTTTTTAAATATAAAAAAAATTAAAGTATTAATAAAACTAATAAACTTTTTAATTTTTTTTGCTTTTAGTATTTTATTAAGTTATTTTTATAGTTTTTTTAGCTTATTTTAAGCTAATAAATATATAAAAAAATAAAATATAACTATGTTTTTTTTAGCTTAATAATAAAGTTTTTTTGCTTTAATTATAGTAATATGTTTGCTTTATTAATATTAAAAAACTTAAATAAGTTATAAAACTTTTTTAAAATTATTATAAAATTAAAATAACTAAAGCTTTTTTTTAATTTTTTAAGCTATATAAATTTAAATAGTTAAATAATAGTATAATAGCAAGCTTAATTTTAGTAAGCTTTTATAAACTTAATTAAGCTAAGTACTTTTACTTAAAAGTAGCATAATTTAAAAAACTATTAATTAATACTTAAATTTAGTATAATTTTTTTATTTTTTAAAATAATTTAAAATAATAAAAAAAAGCTGCTTTTAAAATAATAATTATAATTAATAGCTATATATATATGTTTAATTTTATAAATAATACTATAATTATTAGTTAATTTATAAATAACTTAATAAGTTTTATAAGTAAAAAATTTACTTTTAATAATATGCTATAATGCAAATATATAAAAAAATACGTATTATAATTTATAATAAAAAGCAAAAATAAAACTAATATAATTATATTTAGCGCATAAATTAAAATTAATATAAGTTTTAATAAATAGTTTTATAAAGCTAACAAAATAAATAATATAAAAAGTATAAAAATAGCATAAAATAAATATATAAAATAATAATTTTAGCTTAAAATTTATAGCTAATATAATTAATATTAAGCTTATTACTTGTTTTTTAAGTTATAATATTATAGCTTTTATAAAAAAAGTATATAAAACTTTAATTATTATTTTTAGTTTTTTTTATTTATGTTTTAATTTTTATTTACTTAGATTTTTTAAATAGTTTGTTTTTAAGTAATATTATTATTATAGCTAATATAACTACTAAATTTATTGCTTTTATTATTATTATTATTATTATTACTTTTAAGCTAAAAGTAATTAAAAGCAATATAACTAAGTTATTTATAGCTATAACAAATAAAATTCTTATAAAAGTTTAAATTTAAACTACTTTTATTATTATTTTAAAGTTAATTTAAAGAAGTTTTAAAAATATAATAGTTTTTTAAAATATAAATATTATTATTACTTTAATTGTTTATATATTTTTAGTTTTAATATTAGCTATAACTTTTAATATTATTGCTTTTATAGTATTAATTTTAGCTTTTATAATTATTATTGCTTTTATAATATTTTAAGTTAATATTATTATAACTATTATTATAATTATTGCTTTTATAATAATAGTTTTAATTATTAAAACTAGTATTGTTGTTTTTATAGCTAATGTTAGTATATTAATTATTAGTTTAGTTTTGCTTAATATTTAAAGTTAATTTATTAATAGTTTAAATAATATTTAATTTTGGTTTTTTTTTATTATAGTTTAAGCATTATTTCTTAGTTATTAGTTTTTAGCATTATTATATAGCATTAATTATATTAGCTTATATAATTAATAAAAAGTTATAATAGTTTATTAACTTTTATTAAAGTAATATATTTAATTTTTAATAATATAATAAGGTTTTTTTGCTTTTATTTTAGTAAATATTCTAAAGTTTAATACTAATAAAATATTAATTAAATAGCTTTAAGTTTTAGTTAGCTTATTAATTTATTTGTTTTAATTATATGTTTATACTAGCTTATAAAAAAATAAACTACTTAAATAAAGTTTTAGTTTAATTTAAAAACATTTTTTAGTTAATTTTAAATTATTTTTTTTTAAAGTTAATAACTTTTATAATATTAATTAATAAGCATTTTTATAGTTTTAGTTTATATTACTATATATATATAAAATTTTGTTTTTATTATAGCAGAATTTTTAATTAGCTTTTTTAAAAATAGTTTAAAGTTTTTTTATTTATTTTAGCTAATATTAATATATAAATTTTATACTAAAAAAGTTATAATTAAACTTTAATAGTTAACTAAAATTAGCATTTTTAAATAAATAGCATTAATAGTAATATAAATAATTTTAATATAATTAATGTTTAAGTTTTTTTTAATTATGCTTTTTATTAAAACTAAAAAATAAAGAGTTATTATTATTATTAAAATTCCTATGTTTTTGTTTTTAACTTAAGTTATAAAATTGTTTTTTAAAGTTTAAAAAGTTCTTTTGTTTTTTTAAAAATGTTATTTTTTAGTTTTTTTGTTTATTTAATTATAAAATAAAAATAATATAAGCTATTTTTAATTTTAAAGCAACTTGTTTGCTTTTATTTTTTTATTATATAACTTATTGCTTTAGTTTTTCAATTTTAGCTAAAAGCTATACAATTTATATTTGCAATAATTAAGTATTAATACTTAAAGCATTAAATAATTGCTATTTACTTAAGCCTAGTTTTAAAAATAATTTATGTTAAGTTTATTTTTAATTTATTATTAAAGTTTATTTTAAAAAAAGGCTATTAAAAATAGCACTAGCTTATATAATTAGTTAATATTTAGTTATTTTATAATATAACAAAGTATTATAAATAACTTTATTTTAAAAAGCTTTAAAATTGTTATAAAAAGTATAAAGCATTAAAGGTTAAATATAATAATTAATATATTTCTAGTTTTATAATAAATATTTAATAAAACTAAAGCTTAAAAAAAAAAAAGAAAACTTTTATAAAATAAGTATAAAAAGAATATTTTATATATATATATAACTTATAATATATATTAAAGTATTTAAATAGCTTAATTATAACATTTTAATACTTTTAGTACTATTAATTATCTTAAGTGCCTTAAACTAAAAACATAAAACAGCAAGCTGCACTTGCTGCAAGCTATAATTTACCTTTTTCGGAAGCTCGTACAAATGTATTTGTAGGTTTATAGCTTACGTTCTATGTATTTTAGTCTAAGGCACTTTTATTGATTTTTAAGCTAAGGTTCACTTTGCATACGTATATATACTATTTATACCTATAAACTATTTACTAACAAAACCCAAAAATAACAATTATAATATTGCTTAAAGCTTTTTATAGTAATACTTATATTTAGCGCTAACTTTATAATCAAAATACTTTATTATGTTATAATATTTTAAGCTTAAACAATTAAAAGTTAAGCTTTATTTGTTAATTTATTAACTAGTGTTATTTTCTTACTTTATTATAGAACTGCAAACTTTTAATAATTCTAGCTTTAGCCTAGTTAATAGTTATTTTCTAGAAAAACCAATAGCTTTAAAACTCTTAAAATTTATTAAAAAGCTTAGCAAACTAAATAAACTAGCTAGTAATGCAATATTAAGGCATTTATTTAATAACTATATTTAGTATTTTATATAGCATATCTTGCTATAATTAAAATATAACTAATAGTATATATTAAAATATAACTTTATATAAACTATTACTAATGCTATTTTAAATTATTGTTAATTTAATAAATTATATAAGCTTAAGCTTAAGGCTAAACAAGTTAAGTTAATTTAGCGTATAGTATTTCGTTATAATAACACTATATTAATAGCTTAAACTAGTTATAAAAAAAGCATTGTATTATAAACTGTTTTAGTTATAATATAAAGCATAATAACTTTGTAGTTATGCTTATTAAAATAATTAAAATATAATTAATTTAACTTAATTGCTTAAATTCTTAATACTTGTTTATTATTAATAATAAATAATATAACAAAAGTTAATTAATATTACATAAATAATTATAAAAGTATGTTTTTACTATTTAATAAAATAATGCTATATAGGCTAAGTTAGCTTTAAAACGCTTTATATATATTATTTTTAGGCTTAAATAAGCTATTTAGAAATACTTTATTAACTTGCTTTATAACCCTTTGTTTAACTAAAAAATTGCATTTATAACTATTAATAAGCTCTATATAATTTATTAATAAAGAGATTTCTAGATTGCATACTTTAATATATACTATATAAAAGCGTTAGTTTTATAAAATATATTATAGTTTAGCTATATTACTACACTAAGCTTAAACGCTTAAAAGTTTATATTGCTTAAAGCTAAATTTTAATAGCAAAGTACTTATTTAAAGAAACTATAATTTATTTGTGCTTTAGTTAATTAGCTTAATATATTCTTTATTATTTATTTTATAAAAAAAGGTACTATTATAAAAAATTACTAGTAATTAAGTTTTTTAATTAGTAAAATATAGCATAATATAGCATACTTAATTTTTAAAACTATTGTTTTTATAAATAGCAAAAAAAGGCTTATTATTATGTGCTATTTTTTAATAATATAGCTTTAAAAGTTAAAGTTTATTTTAACTAAAGTAAAGCGCTTTGTTTAAAAATATAATGCAAATATACATTTTAATAACTAATAGTAATTATATAACAAGTTTATAAAGCTAAACTTTTTTTGTTAAATTATATTTATTACTATAGCTTTTAAAATAAAGATAAATATTTATAATATAACATATATTATTTAATTTAGCTTTATTACTTTTAAAAACCTTTTAAACTTATTATAAAAATTTAGCTAAGCTGTTTAAAATAATATAATATAAAGAATAGCATTCTTTTTTGCTTTTTACTAATATTTCGATTTATTAAAAGCGCAAAAAATTAAGCCTTTTAAACTAAAACATAAAAAAAAGCTACTAAAAAACAATTAAAGTAATTTATGCTTTATAATAAACATAAGCAATAATACATTAAAAAGCTTAACGTTTAGCTATATATAGTTTGCACTATTAAACTACTAATTAATTATAACTAATAAGCTTAAAAATAAAAATAATTTAATAGTTAACTTTAAACTAAAATAATTTAAGCTAGTTAAGCTTACTAAATAAACTAAAGCTAAACTAAAGTTTAAAAACAAGCTATAAGCTATTTAACTAAGCATATATAAGTTTATAAATACAAAATACTTTAAAAAGTATGTTTTATAGTTTTTATAGCAGCTAAATAATAAAAATCTTAAAAAGCAAAAAAATATATAATAAAAAGTATGCTATAACTTATGTTATTATAACTTTAGCTAACTATTAAAGTTACTGCTAAAAATACGCTAGTAGTTTATGCTTTAAAAAGAAACTATTCTTTAGTTTTTATAGCAAAAGCTCTAAAAATTTTACGTAAATAAACTTATATTAATACTTAAACTTTGCTATTAATAGTATAGCAGAATATTTTATGCTAAAAAAGGTTTAATAATATATTGCTGCTATATTTAATAAAATAATTAATATAAATATTATATTTTTTTTAGTTTATAATGCTATAAAAATATTTAAATAAAATAAATAGAAAAAATATAGCTATGTTTTATATGCTAAGCTTTTTATAATATACTAGCATACTTTTAATAAGCATGCTAAGCATTTTGCAAATAAAGCATAAATTAAAAATGCTACTAAAAATATACCTTGTTTAACCCTAAAATTAACATTAAAAATGCAAACAAAGCAGCAATTAAATATTTATTAAACGTTTAATATATAGTTAAGTTAATTAGCTTTATGTTTAATAGTAGCTATAACTCTTGTTTTATTATTTTTAATAAAACTAACTATAGTTATATTACTTTTAAGTGCTTTTTTTATATATATAAATATATTACTAGCTATAAATTCACTAGTATAATTTAAACTATTAAAGCATAATAAAGAATTACTAGCAAATAATAGTTCTAAAAGGCTAAAAAAAAAGCAAAAGAAATAAAACGTATATAATACTTTGCGCTAATTTATATTTAGCTATAGTTCTTTAGTTTCTTTTTTTTCTTTTTTTGCTTTTTTATAATTAAAGGTATATAGCTGTTATTTTTTATTACTTTTAATAAATAGCTTATTTTTATTAGCTAAACTTAATATGTTTTGCTATATTAAAACTTTAGTTAGTTAAACAACTTTAATATTAAATTTATTAATTTTAATATTAGCAAATTATTGCTTTTTTTTTATTAATAGATTTAACGCATTAAAAAAATTATATAATGTAGTATAGCTATTAGTACGTCTTTTAATATTACTATTAATATATATTTTGCAAGCATATTTAATAATATTTTAGTTAATAAAAAAAAAAGTATGCTATTTATTTTAATATATTTAAAAGAACTGTTTTATACTATTATAAATTAAAGCAGTATAAAGGCTTATAATAGCTAATTAATTAAATATAATAAAAACATTTTATATAAAATTCTTGTTATTTTTTATATTAATTATAAAAGTATTATTAATATGCTTTAAAGCTAAATTAATAGCTTTTTATTTACTTTTAGCTATAGTATACTAAATAAAGCTTAACTATAGTATTTTTATTACAAGTTCTAGTTTTATAACATTAAAATAAAGTAATTAAGCAAAATATAACATTTTTAGTTTATAATTACTAGACTTTTTTTTATAAAAAAAAATAAAAAAGTAAAAAATAATTTAATATAGTATTTTATAGTTACTAAGCTAAACTATTATAATTATTATAAATAAATATCTTATAATATTTATATATTAGCAATAGCTTTAAAACTTAATGTTAATTAATTTGCTTTTGTTTTAAGTATATTTTTTTGTTTAATTTGCATATTTTAACTATTAAAACTATAAAGCTGCAATTTTTTACTTAAATAATATAAAATTTATGCTTTTTAATGTTATTTAAATATAGTTTAGTTAAACTTTATTAAAAAATAATATATTAAATTTAACTAAGTTATAAATTAAAAATATTAAAATATAAGCATAAAACTTATTATATAGCAATAATAAAGCTTAATAATATTAAACTTTATTTTTTTTAATATATTGTTTATAGCTAAAGAATTATATGTTATGTTTTACGAAAAAATCCCAAAAAGTCCAAAAAATTAGTTAAATAAAATTTAATGCAATATAAAAAAAAGCTAATATAAAAAGCATTTATTGTTTATAGTTATATATATTGCTTGCTTTTATTTAAGCAGCTATTATAGCTTAAATAAAAAATATAGTTTTTTAATCTTTATATATTATTGCAAGTTGTTTATTATAGTTTTAATAATTTAAAATAATATAAAATAAAGTATTATAAACTTAATATACTTTAAATATTTCCTTTTTGTTTTTATAAATAGTAAAAGTTTGCAAAATATAACTAACGTTATTTTGTAGTTATATAATATTTAAAAATAAAATAAACCTTTTTAAATATAATAATTTAAATAAAAAACAAATAGCATAAACTAATAAATAATTAGTTGCTTTATTTATATAAGCTAAAGTTAGCATTAAATAAAAAAAAAGCTATTTTTTTTTAAAAGAAGTAATAATATGCTATTATAACTATATAAATAAACTAAGCATATTTAAACTAGTAACTATAAAACAGTTAGTTAAATTTTGCATAATATTTTTATAACTTATATTAAAATTTTAAATACTATTTTTAAAGTTAAAATTATTATATATAAATATAGCACTTAAGTTATAAGTAATATACTTTAAGTTAAGCTATATATTTATTAATTTAAATATTAAAACATTAATTAATTAGCTATTATATATGCAACTTTATTTAGCTATTTTATTTAGCTGTTTTAAAACAAACTTATAGCTAACATATATTTTAAATTAAGCAAAAATATTAATTACTTAAGTTTATGTTTTATTACTATAAAAATAAATACTAATAAATTACTATAAAAAATTGCTTATTAAAAATGTATATATATTTAATAATAAAGCTATAATTATATATGCTTTAGCAATATAAAAAAACAATATATTAGCTTTAATTACGTTATAAAATTTATGCTTAGTTTGCTAATTTATAAAAATACTTAAAAAAAAAGCAGCAAAACATAAAAATGTATTTTAAATTTAAAACTAGAAAAAATAAAATAACTTTTTAATTTATTACATATTATAAATATCTTTAATTTAGTAAAGCTTTTTATTAAAAGCTTTAAATGCTTTAAAATTAAATTTAATAAAAGCTAATTATTTAAATAAAGTAAAAAGCTTGTTTTAAAATGTAAAAATGTTAGCAATATTATAACTTGCATTATTTTTTTTAAATTTTATTTAAATATTAACTTTTTAAAAATATTATTAAACTTTAAAGTTTTTTAATACGTTAACTATTTTGCGTATTTGTAGCTTTAATTAATTACTAGTTATAATTTGCAATAAAAGCTATTTTTTTAAAAACCAACAAAAATTGTAGCCTTAATTATAATTATAATACTAATACTTTTGCATATTTGTTATAACTTATTACTAGCGTATAAAATTAGATTTTTTGTTTAAGTTATTGCTTTTATAATTAGAATTATTTTTAAAATTAAAAGCAATAAAAGTAATATTAAAAAAATCGGTTAATTTAAATATAAAAAATGGCATAAATATTAATATAATAAACTATATAAGCAAGCAAAATAATCGCAGAAAAAACAATAGTAAAAAAAACAATATTTCGGTTAAAAAATCCATAATATGCAATATAATAAAAACTAAGCATTAAAAAAATACGAAAAAAATATAACTATATATAAAATATAATAATTAATTAATTAAATATAACTTTAAACAAATTTAAAGTTACTGCGTAAATAAATCACAATTTGTTATTTTTTAAATAAAAACGTAAGCAGGAAAATCAACATAGTTGCCTTAAACCAAAATTCCAAGTTTGTGTTAAAAGGGGTAAAAAGGGTTATAATTAATAAAAGGGTAATATAACTAAAAAAGTATAAACGCAAGAACTATTTTAATTTAAAGCACCTAAAATAAACTATTAAGCTAATATTTTTAGTATTTAGTATTAGTATTAATACTATATAATACTAAACTAGCTTAGTATTAGTACCGGGTAGTACTAAACTAATTTAGTATTAGTAGTACTAAATACTAAATTAGTAGTACTAATTTTCAACCCTGTTAGAGACAATACCAGTACCCCTACAGGTGTCCTACCACCTTACAGTAGAACTTATGTACCTATGCGTACGCATTAAGATAGTCCTATTAGGATTCGAATCTATCCCTCTGTTGTACTGTCTATATGTAAGTACCTAGTATAGCAAGTAGGTGTTTATCTGGTTAGCACTTCTGACAGCTGCACTATACTATCTACATATCTTATGTAGAGAAGAACCTAGCCTCAGCCTGCAAAACATCCAACAAGTGTCCTTGATTATTTTCTGAATGGCTCAGTGCCGAGATAGCACACTACTAACATTCCTAGCCAGAGGTGAGATGTTGGCCTAAGTACAGTAAGTGCTACGTAGTAGGAGTCGTGTAATCATGGATGAATAAAGATCCTTCTTTCCCCTTTCCCCGCTGTCGGCCCATGGAAAATTAACAACCCCATCCCTCTCTGCCCATCCTATGAGTGGGATTTCTACGCCCACCCCAAATTCCTGCCTTACCCTTGTTAGTGTCCCCCGCCAGGACACCTCATGCCACGCCAGGACGCCCCCTGCTTTTCAGGGTCTCTCCTACCCCTTCTTTTAGTGGAGCTAACGGTAGCCTCAGGGTCCATCTAACCTGAACCGGCCGATGATGACGTAGGTGCTAGAGCGGTAACAATAGTCTCAGAAGCCCAGATTCGAGGCTACATGGTCGCTTAGTGGCTCGCTTAAGCATGTCAACTGCTGATTTTGGTCTTGGCGGCGGCTGCAGCTATTTCGACGTTGAAGACCCTTGTCGTTACCTAGTACTACCTAGTCTAAGACAGGCAGCAAACAACAACAACAGTAGTAGCAGAGAAGGCTCACGAGCGACGCTGCCGGCTTGCTCTCCTCCATACCCGGCAATTCTTACTCCCAGCATCAGGGGGTATCGAGGTATTCCATCCGTCACTTCGTCCGTCGGCTAGAATATTTCCTGCATCATGACGTCGAGTTGGAATCGCGACGTCATTTTTTTCGGTGAGCAGAGACAGCATAACTTACTCCATACGCCTTCGCGGTCTTTTCACTATGCTCAATGGTGGAATTGGTGATAGATATGGTCACTATCAACACTACGGACGTGAGAACTATGTAGGTATGAGACGATAGCGACAAAAAAAGCCCGTCTCCTAGCCCGGAATAGCCATGATCGACGAATATTGGTTGTCACGAGGAGGAAAACGTGGTACGACTTGGGTGGCGATAATGGCGATCAGTATTTGGTGTCGAAGGGCATTTTCCCACCGAGATTCCCATGAGGAATCAGGTATCTTCAGGTGTGAATTATCTAGATCCGCCTGATAAGTGCAGTCGGGTAATCTTACCACCTCCGGACTGGGAGGATCGACAGAGCTGGGTCCGCAGTCGGGGACAGCACGCGATGTAAGCGATCACTTTCATGCCAACAGCTTCTAGCTTACAACGCCTTTTCTTTTTTTTTCCCGAGATACTCTACTGTGAAAGGCAGGAGGCAATGCAAGTATCACTAGACATAGAAATGATGCATGACATCATGGTGGAAGAACCTTCGGTACGTCAGCCAGCCCTCAGGCGATGCGAGAGCTGTCAGCCTGGAGCAGAGCACCGGAATGCCAAGCCCAAGACAGACAAGTCGGTTCATACAGTTAGTTATGAGACTAGCTGATGGGATGCAACATCTGGCGGCCACGTTGAGGAAGATAGTCTTGCATCCGATTCACACACATAAAATCCCACTGGTGCCCTCCAACTCGTCCAACATGACTTGCACTGATCGACACACCTTCAACGTGTAACTACATCATCATATCCTATTCCATCAAGACAGCGTCCATCCAACCCAACTTCGATAACTACATCACGTCTACCAATCCCTATCCAGTAATCGACACAGCCTCATAGGCCCAATTCGGCTCTGTGCACCAACCACTTAGAGACCCCTTCCCCATCACGTCACAGACCCGCTCTTCTACCTCCACTACGTGGTGCGGATGCAGCCGAGACTATCCGGTACCAACCTGCCAGAACCACTAGACCCACCTACCTAGAAAGGCAATTACCTCGAATAGAAACAATGGCCAACCCTATTCAGAACCCTCAGAACGGCTCTGCAAGGGCTGTGCAGTATCTATACCTCAAGTAAGGCTCTTAGCCTCTTACAATTCAGCATTTGATAATTATGCCTCTCTATCAACTACCGAACCAAGCCGATCCTGAATGCTAATCAAGCCTGTTCGTTTAGTCAGGACGATCGCACACCCGAAGCCCCTATCCAGCGGCCCGCAGTCAATGTCCCAATTGATCTAGGCTACAGCATGCAGCGGTTCGTCAACTCGCATGCTCACATAGAGGATCGCGTGTTACGACCGCTGCAGTACTTCACGAACAGTACACCGCTTACCGAGGCCCAATCGCGTGCTCGTATGGCGGCTATTCTAGCCGCTGCCGCCAAGGGATCGACGCCGACGCGAGATTGACTACTCGGAGAGATTGTAGGACTTCATGTCACCTTGATCTGTTTCTGTGAATTTAGTGCAACGTGAGTTTTACCCGATTTTCTCATCTTCCTGATCCATTCTAATACATACCTATACAGTAGTTTATCATACCGCAGGATTAAACAAGATGGACCAACGGAACCCAGGATTATCCTAGGGGATATCGATACGACAGCTATTACAGATGTTTGCACACCTTTTCCTTCATATGAGATTTGTTATATCTTAGAATTTATTTTACGTGAAATGATAGCTTTCTTATACTTCTTTCAATTCGAATCTTTAACACCACACTTAGACTTCCCATCACGTACAGAAAATGCAGTAATATGGTTTGTTCAAGTCCGGGCCAAGGCACGAGTACACTGCTTCATGAGATCTTCGTTGATGTACCTCTCCCAAGGCTGTATTCCCACATATGTTCGTAGATCAACCAGGCTCCGAATACTACAATCGGATTGGATAGAATGTCTTAAGCTCTGGCGACAACGACCCCTCCCGCATGTCGAGGTAGAGTTGCCTACATGACTCTATGACAATAAATCAAATTGCGGGAAGATTCCCCGCTATAACCCCGACGCCTAAGAAATAGGAGGAAAGGCTTCCGAGTAGGAAGTATACTCTCAGAAAAAAAAAAAAAAAAAAAAGCTGCAACTCCGCTCCAACCCGGCGCTCTAAATCTTGCCTGTTTTCGTCTTCGACCCCCTCCCCGCGCCGCACGCACCCCTCCTATCTCCGTTACCGGGATTATCCAAAATGCGTCTACTTAAGTAGGTACGCAAAGTAAGCGATCGCTTCTCGGCGAGATTAGCCGCCCGCCTATCTATTCTACCCGTAGATTGATTCCAACGGATGGTCTCTTTTGACTAGGTAATCTTAAGTCCTAAGCCGACATCTCCCGTCTCTCGCCCACGACCAAGGCAAACTCAGACCGTGCCCCGCCATTGTCGCATCGCGCTGTCATCGCCGGAGCCGACGCGGGCCCCGCGAACTGCACCGGCGACGTGGAGCCTTGCACGTCCTGCCACGGGCTCGGACCGTGCTGTTGCTGTTGCTGCTGTACGCTCGACGGCAGGCCCCAGTATCCGATCGGGCGCACGTACCCCGCGAGGCCGGCGCGTTGCTCCATCTTCTGGCGCTCGCGCGGCCGCGCTTGGCGGCGCCTGCGCAGCCAGATGATGAGTAGTGCGCTGCAGGCGATGGCTTGTACCGCGAGGAAGACGAGGGTGATTATCGAGGCGGTGTAGATTGTCCTCGTCGCATTGTTGAGCGTGGCGTTGGCGGAGCTGGAGCTGATGGCGGTTGTGGTGTCGCCAATACTGTTGGAATCGCCGTCGACGTTGTTGACCTCGCTGTTGTTGTTGTTGTTGAAGTTGTTGAAACTGCTCCTGTTGCTGATGAATCCGACCGCCATTGGTGGAGATGTCGTACCCTTGGGTACCTCGAGGCACGACGATACGGGTTGAATTATTGGATTTATGGCGGTAGTCACTGTAGTTTCGAGGCCAAGAACCTGAGCTTGGATTTTCTCGTATGACACGGCAAAACTAATGTAAATAGAGAGGACTGTCGGAAGCACATCCAGCGACCCCCCCTCCCGCTGATATTAAATCTTTCCTCGCGCATTCTAAAAACGGCCTCATCATTACGCGGCCAATTGTGATTGCCGTAACATCACCTTCACCGATATAGCTGTTCCAGTGGCTTAGACGTAGCAGCAATAGAAGGTTTCGTTTACAGCTGGAGTAGCATCGACTTGACACTCGAAACGCGGCCGAGACCTTTGCCTGACTAAGAGACTGAAATAATTGGCTACTGGATGAATCGTTTGTCGCGGAATAACTTGATGGGTGAGATCAACATTGCTTACTCTAGCCGTAGAGGTAGCCGAAAGACCAACCGGACATTGGAGGCCTTACTATCAAACAGCACATCGGATGAAACCAAATATGCTACTTTAACCAGTATTTGCGGGGGCGCAATAGGTTCACGGCCAGCTGCTTCGAATACCAGAATCCTAAGCCTGCTACGGCCCCCATTCACGATGTGGAGTCATCGTAACCACCACAATCTACTGGCCACCAACTATCGAGAGATCCGTGAAGCTACGGTGCGGTTAGAGAGGTTAGGCACCAGAGTAAATTCGGGTCGCCGGCGGGGTCACTACCAGATGGAAGTGTGGAGGCAGAGTCTCAGTATTATTGATTCTTGAATCCTCCCTACTGAGCTTCCGCCTTTACCCTCCAGTGGCCCTGACCCCTGACAAGTGTGATCGACCCTTCACCAAATCCTCCTGGCGTCGAACTTCACTGCTTGATTGGGACGATATCTTCTACAGAGGGTGTAATCAGCACCTCGCTTCTACCGAAACCCTTCGCGAAGGAAGCTCGATATACGCGTCCCACGTGGCTCTGGAAGCTACTATTTCGAAGGATGCTGCTGGAGAAACCCCAGCTTCGACGATCGTACGTTCCTCCTGTACGGTGGTCGCATAGATTTGTGTTCAGTGACTGCAATACTAAATTGCACTGATTTCGTGGTACCGCCGAGAATATACGTTAGAGGCGTGCTCACTCGACATTCCTGTCGAGAGGTCTACAATATCCTACAGCGGTCAGTCTTTTGAATTAACGTCAAAGAACTCGATTACACTGCGTTTGGAACACTTTAGGAGGAGGTCACGAAGGTGTCACGCGTATCATAAACAGGTCGTAGGCCTTCCCCATAATGGTTGTCGGGAGTCCTTCGACTTAGGATCAAGGCCGATGCAAAGACTGCCACTAGCCACAAAAACAACCTCAAGTGTAAATCTGAGAGGCACACTGGATCACTGTCTAGTATCTACTTACTGACCATGACTATATCTACCTACTTCTATGATTTACTCATACTAGAAGAGGGGGAAACTTTTGTTAGATTAGCTAAGATCTAAATTATCAATTTATAAAATTTCGATCAAGCCACGATTTATGTTGGCTATGTGTGGTGTTGAAGTTGGTGAGTTTTGCTTCACTCTAGTGGGATAGGCCACGATGAGTCGACAGACCTCTTCGTACTGAGTGTTCAATGTTGCATTCTCTTCCATGCCCTACGATTAGCCATTTCAATCTTTCGTTGTCTTGATGCCACTCGCCTCCTTGTCTTGCAGAAATCACGGTAACTAGTCCAGTCAATGCCCCAAACGTCTTTGCGGGGATCGATATCCTCGTCTCCTAGGGTCTTGCGCTCCCAGACATCTCGATATACACCAGTGTCAAGGACTGACTCTTCCGGGTCAACCCTATCGTGGTTTTCATCGTTTCCTAGAATAGGAATCGGGCATTCGGCTGGAGGCGTGGTCTCGGAGAGCAGAAAGTTGACAAGGTCACATCTCTGCTTTTCAGTGAGTTGATAGATCCGGTAGGTAACCATGCTCTTGTCGCTATGGAAGTAGATAGAATCCGGCTACTCCGTTTCAGCTTTGAGGTAAGAATCTACAAGGTCAGCGGGAAAGACTCACGTCCACTTCTATATCATTATTCTCGTTCGGCGGCCAGTCGGGATCGCGTCTGTCAAACAGAACGACACCGCCGAAGATGCGGTCCTCTGCCCAGTATGCGACACCATCAGCCATTCCATTAGGATATTGGTCGTAGTCGCAGTACTGCTCATGCCTAAATAAAGTTGGAAACATGGCCTTCTCGCAGTCCCAAAATGAAGAGTCTTCGTCGGGTTTCCAATCTCCCATCCCATCTTTCTCATGAAGGCTCGTTTCCGACTTAAACAATTGGACGGCGATCTGGTGGACAGCAACTACGATCATTTCTACAAGCCGCGTCTCGAATGGGGTGGAACCGGGTGATGCGTTCTTGTATCCATCAATGAGCTGTATCATACCGGGTTAGTACGGCCTACTGTGACAACACCGGGTAATGATAACCATCCGAATGAATACATACCGTCGAGTCAAACTTGAGGCATGAAATGTCATAAGCCCTCCAAATTTCTCTAAACCTTTCTAGAACACCGGGGCAGAGTTCAGTATGCTTTGTATGGATTGGATGATCGGCGTCAACGGAGCCATGCTTAGAATCCGTCTCTATGTCTGAAAGAGGGAGCCCATCCACGATCTGACCATATGTAAGCTCAGCTGCGTCGCTTGATAGGACATTCTGCAAGGCACGGCTGAAAACTTGACGATGCTTGGTATCAAGACAGTCAATAGATAGTTTTTGAACGCTTGCGTTAGTATGATCTGTAGACATCGTGGACAGTATGAACAAATGGCTATAATCTTTGACTTGGGAAGGTTGAATACGGTCGTAGAGCAGTGGTGAGGTTGCTAAGAATGGGGATCACTACAGTATATACGTGTAGGTAACCCGAGTACGAGAGCTTCCCTGTTCTACATATCTTAAGGCTACACAACCTTCCAAAGTCGGCTGACCTAGGAAGGACAGACGTGTGTCATGACCACACACGTTTCATGTGACAAACAACGCTAACAAAACAGGACTCAGCAATCAGTGCGGCTTGAGCTGCAATCATAGAGACGATACATTATATGCGCTATTTCCATGCACAAAATTACAAGCCCGAGCCCCTCTCTCCTTATAAAATGTACTACCGATATTTTGCCTACAAATTCCTGAGAGCTTTGAGCTAATGGTATTGTTGTCTGACTTAAGTACCCCTTATCCCTTAGTTTGTGAGGCAATAGGTGCTGGATGCATGTCCGGCCACCGACCCGACAATACTGATAGCCGAGTCTTACAGCCTAAGAGTCATACACTAACATATCCAATTGTATAATGACACGCATCCTCCAGTGCTACAGTCTTACGATACTGTTATGGTTATTGTTGCGCAAAGAATACCTTGTTATGTAAGCGTATTCTCGTTGTTCCACAGGTGAAGCATCATGATACTTTTAAGTCCTCATGACCAAGCTATAACACGCCGGTTATTTATACTTTAATAATAATAGAAGATATGTTACTCTCAAGCCTAGAAGACTCGCTGAAGTCCGCAAGTTATAGTTGTATTTCCAAAAATTTCTATAGTGTCCGATCAGAGAGTCAAGTTCAAGTCAACCTTACAAGCGGCTAGCCGTGTAGAAGCAAAAGAAGCTACGGCTTAGTCTATCATAGACAATTATCAGCTTTAGGCTACTAAATTCAAGGGTCTTATCAAGCCCTCGTTGTTCTACAGCACTAGGACTGGGGAATAGGCATATCGTGAACAATGTGTATTACACAAGTATTTCATACTCCTCACTTAGGTAACATCTACTGACAAAATCAATCATGGCCCCCGTGCCCTGTGGAGAGCGGTATTCATGGCAGATGTGAAATAGTTAAGCAAAATAAGACCAGAATAACAGTGTAAATAAATATATATAAATCTAGTTATGGCGCCCGTTTTCCTACCGGGGAATATGATAATCGAATCACTCTCACTCTCTCATAATATACAATGCTTCACTTACTACATTAGATATTTTACTGTCTCTATCAAAATAAGATGCCTGCACAAGCACTCAACCTTAGAGTTCTGAGCGACGAAACTCCTAGTGGCTCCTTGGAGCTACTTACAAGCAAGTCCCAGCGATATAAGACCGCTCGCGCCATCATTGATTTAGTTTTTCAACTTCTTGAGCGCAGTGACATGAGAGAATGTCTCGTTGCAACAGCTCAACATATCGTTATAGGTCTTCGAGGCTCTAAATTCGAGAGTTTATGGCCACTCGGACGCCGCGGAGAGACTTCGATACCGGAAATGCCCAGTTTCATTGATTTCTTCTTGCACCAACTTCGCCAAGACTTTCCAGAGGTCCAGCTTTCACGGAATCTCCAAGGTGAAGCTGCTGTTTGTCTGAAAGCCTGGGCCGCAGAGCAAGAGTCGCCGACGGTGTACTCGTGGAAAGGCAGAGACCTAGGTCATATGGTTCTATCAAGAGATGTAAGTCGACGTACATTATTCTGATTCAAACGGTTTTGCATACGCTATACGTGAAGTAAAACCCCAAGTTCAACTTACTTCGTTACTAGGTCAATACCACCCTCATGAATACTAACCCTCATTCGACCAGATAATCAACTGCATGGTGTCTACTAAGAACCCTACCTCATATAGGTCGTTTATGTGTCAAATGATTATCTCAACTGCTCACGAGATAGCCCATCTCCTAACCGCCGCGTTGACAGGTGGCAGATATCGTAGTACACCAAAGAAACTAAATATGGGGAGTGGTGAGGGAGAAGCTGGTTTCTTCTTCGAGGTGAAAGCCTTTGGAGGTATCACCGAGTTTTATGCCTCTCTATCACAGCCCAATGATACCCGCCAGCCAGGAATACCATATATATTCAAAGGGAAAGGGCTTAATGACCTGGGTATGAAGCTAGATGAGAAAACAATTCAATCCTTCGTGGAAGACAGTAAGTCAGATTTCTTTCTCAAATTAACTCAAAGTCTTGACGTGAAATAGTTAGCGGCATAAAACTCCCGCTTGTCCCGGAAAATATTAGCCAGTTTCCGAATGTTAAAACACGTCGGGAAATTCAAAATTGCACTGCTGGCCTGTTGACGACTATACGTAACAAAGGAGCAGAAGTTTCCAGGACTCGAAATCGTTACATTACAGAATCGGGTCAAGCTCGCCGAGGCTTATCCGAAGCTCAACCCGAGTCCTCGCAACATCAACGCGAATCTTAGCATAGATAGTAACCTTTCTAATGACCTTGAATTGGGCGTCGAATTTATTAAGTAATTGTCTTACAAATATTCTGCATCGATGAATCTTATGTCAAAGATATCGTTATTAAACTTAATATGTTTCAATGCTAGAGTGTGGTTTTAAGCTCTTACTACAACAAAGTAAACCTATCACAGGTATTAAACACCACAATGAAATCATGGTTTTCTAAACTATTATTTAAGTATCTTAGTAGTCTTACCTGGGTGGGGGAAGGGAGAAAGAAAAAGAAAAAGAAAAGAGGAGAAAAAGGAGAAAAAGGAGAAAAAGGAGAAAAAGGAGAAAAAGGAGAAAAAGGAGAAGAAGAAGAAGAAAAATTCGTAATGGGACGCAAGATACCAAGTGCAAATAATCTATGTCATGTGAGTACACTACTAGACTCCCTTGCCCAAGTTTAATAGTCTGATTTCGTCCCAATAACATCCAATAGCAATATCCACTAGCAATCTAGACAGCACAGACTCCTCACTCCTTCAACCGAGCCTCCCAAACGACCTCCTTGAGATAGTCGACATGACTAACCATATTAGCCACGATCTCATCGAACTGGGCCTCGCCCGCCTCCTCCTCATCATAATCATGCTCATCAATCAACTTCTCATGGAGCTCCTCATCGACGGGCCGCGGCGCGTGGACAGGCTGCCCGATCGTCCCCCCGTACGGCGCGTCGAGCAACTTGCCGCCGTATGTGCGGAACTGAGCCGGCCCCGGGACGTAGGTCCCGTTGGCGTAGACGTCGCGCTTGGAGACGACGTCCGCGGGGGCGACGACGGCGTACTCGGCCCGCTGGATGATGATGTTGATGGAGCCCGAACACTGCTCGGCCGCGTCCGCCGCGCAGTTGTTGGCCGTCAGGGGGTCGCAGTGCTTCCCGGACCCCGGGTTCTCGAAGTACACTTCGAACTGGCACGGGGCGTTGTTGTGGCAGAAATCACGGTACCCCTTTGACAAAGCGGCTCCCTGCCCTGTTAATGAGTCGGCTTAGCAACTTCGATGAGACTCAAAAAATTACGGGCCAGTTATGGCGTACTGCTGTTTTGCTTCTTTGGCACGCAGCGGCTACATCGGTTCTCTTTGCCGTTGGTGTTGGAACCCGGTCCCGCCTTGGAACTGGCGAAGGGATACTCGTCGCAGTTGTAGTTCGGCTGTGCTCCCGGTCTTCCCTGGGAGCAGCGGTTGTTTCCGGGCTTCTGGTTGTCTAGACAGCCGGCAGCTCTGCGGCGGTGGCTTTTCGTTTGGCTGCTTGCCTGGTCGTAGACGAGGAATTCGGCCTTGGAAGGCACGCAATAAGCGCCTGGGAAGTTGTGAGTGCATGAGTTGTTTATTCTCGTTCTGTAGAAGGAGATAGGTGATTATTCCTGTAGCATACCGTAGCACATGTTTGAGCAGACTTCTGGGAAATCGTTGCAGTCGAATGCTATGCCATTCTGTTGAGGGGGAGCCCGTGACACCACCTTGACACCGAGCTCACTCAGCGGGTTGGCAATCCCGACACTGCCAAGGGAAAGGACAGATACTACAGCTGGCTTCATGGTAGTCGAGGGACACGAGTAATATTAGAAGTGAATATCAATATAAGACCGAATATGAACGTAGTAGATCTGGTACCGTCCTTGATAGTATTCTGCCTTTTCATTGATATAGGTGCCTCTTATATATTGATTGTAACCCATTATCACACAGGGAGTAACCTCCGGAAATGAATGTACCTCAGCACTACCATATTATTGCATTGACGATCTTTCGAATGAAAATCTATTTTCTTTGTAGAATCTGTTCGGTGTTACGCTCGGCTACATATGACTCCTTGTAACAGAGTCGATCCCATAGTCATCATGGTGTCCCGTAACTATCGTGTACGCCTACCAATTCTCCAAATAACATCTTGGCCAACCAGCGGCATGACAATGGTAGGAAGGTGGTGTAATTATTTACCGGGGCAAGATTGATATGCTCGAGTGTGGTTTTGATTGACGATGGGAGCTGAGCTAAGCTGATATATGCGGGCAGTGTTAACTTAGACTTTGTGGGAAAGAATCATTTCAATCCCCCTTCCAAAGTTGTCACCGCAGTTTTGAGACTTGGCTGATTGGCTGTTAAACGTTGATCGTGATGACATCACTGGAGTAGAATATTATCTCAGTATGGTGGAAATCTTAACTCGTAGAAGAAGTATTGTGGCGGTTCTCACATTAGATATAAGCTGACTTATAAAGACGTAAGTAAGTATGTATAGCGCGGAGGCGCAGGCCAACAATTTATGCATTCATTCTTTTAGCCATCGTAGACCCGACTCCTGAATATCATGTCTTTCTTTGGAGTAACAGTGACGTCACAGCGTTTATAACAGTTTCGCAATATGTACACTAAGGTTGTTATACACGGCCACACCTGATCGTACAGGTTACCACCTATTTTATATGTGAGTAAAAGCGAGGTAACCAACGACTGCCACACAACTTCTCTCTTGCTCACTTCTTTCACTTCCGAAACCAAGAAAACGTCAGCAAGTCATATTCAAAGTTTCATCAACTCTCAGCATTATGTCTGTCGATTTGACACTCCCCCCAATCAGCTCGCCTGCCCTCGATCCCTACAAGAAAATCGAGGATCCACTATTGCCATTCGCACTCTACATTCACGCAGATATCATCAGCGAAGATGAGATATCGGCCATTGAGAAGGAGAGCAACAGTCAACTCCCAGGTCCCGCGATGGTCAAGCGGGCTCCCCGACATGATCTTGTAGGACAACCATTGCTGGCCGCCCTTACCGACCACCTGATCAACATATCCTCGCGCCGCTTCGACCCTTTCTATTTCGCGGCAGTGGATGATAAGAATTGGAGAGAGTCCGGGGTGATCCTTGTTACGCTGGACGACGGCAGCGATGAGGAGTGCTGTCATATCGACCAGTTGCGTGTTCCGATGGAGGATGCCGGTCTGGTCCTGGTCAACTTGCAATTAGCTAATGGCGACTGGGAAGAGTACAAAGAGGAGTACGGCGACTACAAGGAAGATGACGACGACGACGATGATAAGGGGAAAGGAAGAAGTGAAGAGTCTTCCGCGGCCAAGCAGGGCGGGTCGGGGGAGCCTGATGAGGGGTTCTCGGACGGGGCTTCGAGCACCCTCCCTAATGTAGGCTATTGGATTGGCCTATATGCGATTCCAGAAGTCGACTACGAGACCGTCATGCGCGAGCTGAACCCAGCCTGGGGTCCGCCCCTCCCTGCATCGGAGTTGATGTGTCGACCCGAGGGGCGGGTGTCGCGTGGCGATCAGGCCAAAGCGGTCGCAGAAGCCGCACGCATGCACCCGATGCGCTGCCGGAACAACCCCCATCTCTACCGTAGCATGTTCTTCATCGTCGACACGCCCAAATACAAAGAAGAAGGCATCCTGCTAGTTCAGATGAAATGGGATGAGAAGGCGGCCGACAACAAGACAAAGAACCTCGTCGAGCTCTCGGAGCTGGGTAAAGCTGCTCAGATAGACACGCAGCGCCTCCCCTTCCTCAACGCAACGACTATCACCATATTCAACGAGATTAAAGCCTGGTACCGTCCCTGGAAACACAGCCATAAGACGTTCCTGGCGTACGCGGGTCCCAAGGCGCAATACCCATCTGCGTATCTCGCCGCAGTGGATAAGACTTTCAAGAGACGAAAATCAGGCTCCGAAAGGTTCCTAGAGAAGAATGTACAGTTCCCTTTGAGGCCGGATGGAAGTGCGGCAGAGGATATGAAAACAGCGTTCGAGGTAGTACTTGAGCAACATTGGGGTTTTGTGTACGAGGAACGCTTCTGCCACACGCTCTGCTCAAGCTATTTTGTCTTCTGCGATAGAGAGCTTGCTTCCAATGATGCTACGGCATTGTTGACGCTTGTCAAAGTCGATCGGAGTGCTGGATGGTCTGTAATGCAATGCACTGCAGGGGATGCCTACAGTACTCTATGTGATTTGGTGGAGGGCAAGAAGGAATGGACAGGTAGTCAGGTCATGCCTACTGATTAACTAACTGAGGCGTTCTACTCAAACGTAACACTGTTGATTATTAACTTGAAATGTATTATACTAAGCTGTGTTATCATGTTGACGCTCATCTCCTATCGACGCGATGCTGCTCACTGGCTTCTGTAGGTTAACGCTCAGGCTATGGTAATACATCGTGTTTTTGTGTGGCCTAATTATGTATATTTGACTGTCGGCTTGATATTGTCAGTAATGTCATTAAACTCTGCTTCAACGGCGATAGGGGGTGGTGGTACTATGTGTGCGGGGCGTCTTCGCAGGGAATACCAACGAGGCTGCTGAGCTCTATGCATAACGATGGTCTATGTCCATCTTGCCATAAATGAATATATCAAGTATCACTAATGCAAAGAGAGCCCTACTCAAATTTGCATCCGGCATAAGGCGGAAAGGAACAAAAAACAATAGAACAGCAAACAGACGAGACGGAGAGTGCTCAGCTTCGCGTCGCCAATGATAGCGATCATATTATATAAATTCATTTTTGCCGCCGACATTTATGATCTGACGATCGAGGTATTCTAATCAACCAAGGGAAATCTTGAACAGTGGGAAATATTCTGCCTATCCATACTCCAGATCGGTGACCTAACCACGCCGTAATAATGCAACCGCTATTAGGAATGCACAGTACAAAATAGACTTGGGCTTCGAAAACCCTTGGACAACGAGGTAATCTCTTGTCCGCTGAGTTGAGGGCATATACACGACAGCAGAGTACTCAAATGACTACCTCGTACGATGGCGCATTTGCTCCTCGTCCGATCGTCTTGTACGTCTTCCATACACCATCTGATCCGAGGGTGTCGAAACGAGACGTATTTAGTTCGGCAACATCGGTGAAACCCGAATAGTAGAAACCAACGACCACTACCAAATATGTCAAAAGTAGAATACTACCCTTGAAATAATTGCTCTTTCCCTCGCCATACATGTAACTCAAAAGGAACACGCAAAGAATCACAGTCACCATATCCCACTGAGGAAATAATAGGCTGAAAGTCCAGTGAATAGGATCCAGATTGTCTCCTGAGGGCGTAATGGGGTAGAGAGCCGAGAAGAGGACCAAGGCAGGGATTTGAAGTAGACAGACTTGAAGAGCGTATGCAGATCCGATTTCCATCGACAAAGCGATATTTCCGTTCATAGCAAACGAAATAGCGTTCTACAACACAATCATAGTTAGTAAGAGACGGGAGATTGTATGCATGACGTAGTTGTGACCTACCAAAAACTCGGTGGTGTTTGGAACCAGGGCAAACAGCGTGATACCCAAGAATTTAGGATCAATAGCATAGTTATCTAACACCACGTCGACTGTGTCGACCAAGATCTCGGCAACAACGGCATATAGTACGGTAGCACCCATCAATATGACCGCGCTCTTCGTTCTACTCCAGTTCGGAGCATCATGCCCTCCATGGGAAGCTTGGGCATGTTCTGCAACGTCTTCCAAGTCAGGGAAAGTGCTTGAACGCAACGGCGTAGGCCTCGCCGCCGAAGTGCTGGCACCTGCGTTTGATGCCTGGTGGGACATACGACGTGGACCTCGTGCATCGCGGGCGGCAATAGCGGCCGCGGTGGCTGCGAGCTCAGTCACACCACGAATAAGGTTATTGTTCTCGGCATCTGAAAAGCCCGGGATCTGGACATGAGATCGGATGCTGTCCGACCCACTTCCACTACTCTTGGGAGGGACCATATGCGCTGTTTGAACAGCTCCATTGGGGGGGATAGAGCCTAGGCCTGACGGCTGGTGCGGATGATGGCTTTCCGAATCTCCTGGTAGACCAACCTGTTTCAAAGACTGGCCTAGAATCCGTTTGTATAGTGTACTGTTCTGTATGTCGGCACCACTTGCATCGACGCCGTGGCGCGCATCGGAAACGCGTGCAGCTTGTAGGTGATGTTGCTCGTCCTGCTTCTTCTCGTCGGCTTCAATATTCCAGATAACTGCTGCGTGAGTCCTAAGAGTGAACCACAGGCCTATTATATAGGAGCAGAAAAGAAGGACAGCCGCCAAGTAGCAGTAGGGTCGAACAGCCTCAATATAGAAGCGATCGTTCAACGCAGGCCTCTGGGAGTAATAACAACGGCGACAATCTCGTTCGGCGAGCTGATCAAAATCCGTACAGCTCTGGCACCGGAGTTCGTGGGTACCATAGATTTGGTAGAACAACGTCGGCCCAAAAGCAGCAACAACGGCGAATAATAACATCGTAGATGTCACACCGGCCGACCTGGCGTTGAAGCGTTGTGTCTTGCGCTTAATAGCACCAAAACACATGGACAAACCAGGCAGGAACAGAATGCCGGCGAAGATACTTCCGATAATGCTGCCCTCGACTAGTTGGCCTTTGCCATCCTTCAGTGCGATGCAGTAGAGGAAAACTTCGACGATAGTTGAGAAGAGAGCGTTTATAGCTGCGCCTAAACCCATGGAGGACTGAGCTGAGATCGAGGCCACGGCTTGCCCAATAAAGTAGGCTAGGGGAATAATGGAAAACAGGGCAGCGACGAAGAGGAAACCAGGGGATGTTAAGAAATTCTCCATATGTAGAACGCTTTCCAATACCAACCAGTCAAAGATGACGAAAACCACGACTGCCATGAGGTTGATGAGGAAGATATTGGTACCATCTACAGTATATTTCCAATATTTAGATCCTACAGCACGGTAGGTACAGAGCAGAATCGATGAGTGTGGGCCGTCAGAAGCTCTCGCTATCGTAATATCGGACTCGAAAGACAGTGCCAAGGGATGTCTCCTGAGATGGTCGAAGAGAAGGTTGGTCACTTTACCCATCGGTATCCAGAACACCAAGAGGAAGCATATGGCGGAAACGATGAGCAAAGAGGGAGTGATCAAACCCCAGAAGACGAGGAAGAAGATAACTCGTCCTATATTCCACTCTCCTCGGCCAAAGAGACGCCTTTTCAGCCGGCGCCCCGTATCCTCCGGATGAGCGAAGTCGTGGCGAGCGGAGCGCCCAAGCAAGCTGTCTGTTTCGCTGGGTTCAGAATCGATGCTTCTCCTTGAACGACCAATGATAGACCGGTTCCGAGATTCGGGGCCAAAAAAGAGCCGGCCATACTCAAGGTCTCCGCTTTGCCACTGTTCATACTCGCTAATACTCCGTCCTTCTCCTTGGTCTTCATCTAGGTAGGCCTCATCCTGCTCAAGTCGAACAAATTTGCCAAAGGGATAAAATAGGTAGCCGGCTAAACCCCACAACACCCAGCCATATTCTCTTCCACTAGGAGCAGCGGCGAAGATGAAACAGACGACGGCACCGAACGCTGCAAAAGACGCCATCCACCAACCAAACAGCAAGGTCCAGATTATGTTGAAGAACAGTAACCAGCTACTAACTCGGCCACCAGGAGAAGAATGTATGTCGACTTCTGCTGTCTTTTGCACTGATCGATTTTTCTTGTATAGCGCAGGTTTCCAGATCCTGATACCGAAGGGGTGTGTTTCGTTGATGGCCTCTTGGCGATCCTTGAGAGTAAAACTCTCAGCATCACTGACATCATCGTCTTCATCCTCGGGTGTTTCTGGCTCGGGGGATACATCTTGTAAGGCGCCTTCTTCGTGAGGCTGGGCTTGGGTAGGACTCTGTTCACCTTCTTCCAGGCGGTCGTCGATGCCTCCGTCCTCTGCTGCAGTACTACGACTCGATTGGACCCTCGATAAGGCCGGGGGGGCTATAGTTCGGCGGCGCATGGTTGAGGTTTGCCGATTCGACTCGACGTTATACGATTGCCTCCCAACTGCATCGTTCTCTACCTCTCGTATATCATCGTCGGTTGAGAAGATTTCGCCCCGATATGGACCTTGTGTGCTGGACGAGGTACGACGGGTCATGGGAGGCTTTTTGGGACGCTGTCTACCTCTGTCGGGGCCTAGCATAGGGGAGCGCAGCGGCTGGAGGCTGGCTCGGGCGTGGGAGCGATCATGGGCCGAATGGTCACCTATATGCTGAGTAGAGGCTGAGGGCGGAGGAGGGGTTTGGAGGGTGCCTGGAAGGATGACAGTGTTAGGTCTGACGGTCGCGAACTGGGCGATTATGCCAATAAATCAACCAAACCACCAATTGGTGACAAGGTTGAGATTTGACCCAAAGAGGGATAGGGCAAACAGCGCATGTCTCGGTAGAGAGAGTTGGAACGTACCGTATGATTGCTCGGATCTCCTCCGCAGAGTTTCACTGGACGGCAAACTTCCAGGTAGCACATCCCCTCTCTCGGAGGCGTCGCGTCTGATCGAGGGCTGGCGGGTATCGGTGGGCGACAGCGAGTCCGAAATGCTCGAATCCTGCGAATGGGGATCCATGGTGGCTGAGGTTCGATGCACGACACCGATGGCAGAAATCACCTACCTATGCCAGCGCACGGGAGCCGTTGGAACCAGGCGAGACAAAATGCATAGGGCAGGGAAGCTAACAATTCGAAAGTGGTATGTATGCACGCACGCTGCACTACCAGGTATACAGGTACACACTCGCGTCGTTGCGATATGAGCTGGAAACAGCCTGCATGTGCTGGAAAGCCACGTCGGAAATGATGAAACCGACAATCAGGGTTTTTAGATTACGGGGGATGACGAGAGCATTATTTGTGGAAAATGAGGCGACGGTTATAGGACCAGAGGAGGCGTAAGTATAATATATATATCAAGAAGAACGTTGTGCTGCAGCAGCAGCAGTAGCAGGGTCGAGGGTGAGAGCGAGGGGATTGGCAAGCTTCCCCAAGAGCAATGACGAGCCTGATGCGGAGAAGAAGACGACGTCGGTTCAATGCAGACAGATATCAGCTACCGACCTACCTACCTAGTCCCGGTAGTAGCTAGCACCGATGCGACTTCAAGGTTGGCCGTTGTGTTGTATTATTGGCGAGAAGGGCAAGGAATGGAGCTTCAACAGCGACTCGTACACGGCAAGCCAAAATGGAATAAGATAAAATAGTTAAACCGAAATTAAAAAAAAAAGAGTGACGGTAACAGGAAAACGAGGAGCCACCTATACGCGATCGCACGCCCCTCCTTGACGAATCCGTCGCACCACGAAGCTCTAGAATTTAACCTGGGCAGCCGAGACAGCCGATGATGATGATGGATGCGATTCGCAGTGATAAGCTGGCTCACGAGGAAACATTTGGAGTGAGGATTACATAGGTAGAACCGTGATAGTGCCCCGTGATGAATTACAGTGGATACTCCCAGCGCACCTTGGCACCCCTTGGCGGCATCTGGCTGCTACACTAGATGATTACCATCACATCTTTGCCTTGTTGGGTGGTAGCAGGTGCGGTGGGGGGTTTTTACCTTACTCAGGTAGGAGGTATACCTAAAGGCGCACTATGACTGTAGGCACAGGTTCTGTACAAGTAGGTACCTAACCATTTACTTGTATAGAGACATGTCGCCATTTGATAGATCAGAACTCCCAATCCATATATACATACTTAGAAACACACTAACTAATATGTTACGTAGCGAAGTAAGTAAAGACATGTCATTGTAGGAAGAAGGTCATATACGATATACGATACGTACTAATATACTGACGCCATCGACATGCAAGTAGGTGAGATCATGTTGTAAAAATCTAAGGCTGTGCTTCGTATTTCGTACCACCCCAGCTACATTTTTAAGCTGTTGAATAAGTGATCTCATCTTAGCACCTCTTAGGTACCGTGCCGTAACCTAGACTAGTATGCGGCTATACGGCAACTAGAACGACAATTAGACATGCATATAGAATATCTGCCCAGACTAATATCCGGCCCTTAATATCTAGGCACTGGTCTAGGCGAATATGCTGTACAACAATAGAATTTCAATAAATGTTAACATCTTCATCTTTTGACTTCATTCATATAGAACCTAGGTAGGTAGGTAGGTAGGTAGGTATGCAGCAGGAGAATACTTCTTGGCATCTGTCATTTCATGTGCATCTATAGGTACATGTAGTATAGATGTATATGGTGTTAAGTAATGCAGTCCCAGGCGAAGAAGGGCCAGCATTACCTACACGTGTACCTGTGAACGCCTGGGGACCCTGACGCGGCCGGGTACTTTTGACCGGGGGATGCATGGAATTGAGGCGAGCGGCAAATCTAGTTTACAATCGGAATTTAGAATAACCGTTTTCCGGGACGCGTTACCGTGCTCTCTGCCTACGGCGACGTGCTAGGTAAAATTGGTCCGTGCTCCGGCCATTGGCGGAAGGTGGAGTCTCTATCCACGCTGTAACAAGAGGCACCTACCCTTGCATTGCCATCATCCCAAGGCTGACTGGCCCATTAGCCTCATCAGCACTACCTGACTGGCCTAGATAGACAGACCACTGCTTGCCAATTGCGACACCACACCACTTACGTACTTCCACATCCACCATCATCACCACATACCCTTCTTCCACGACCTTCCGCCAGTCGGTGGCTTTCCAATCACTCCGTCTTCTGTCGATATTTTCGCCATCAACACCCGAAACCATCAGCAAGCTCGTGGCCGCCTCAACATTGGGAGCACCAGCAAACATGGCGCTCGACAACTACTACCACAACAAGATCGAGGCCATGAAGCTCGAGATCATCAAAGGCCAAGCCGTTCTACGTCGTCTCGAAGCTCAAAGAAATGACTACAATTCGAGGGTACGATTACTGCGCGAGGAGCTAGGGCTACTGCAACAACCGGGTTCATACGTTGGAGAGGTGGTCAAGGTTATGAGCACGAAAAAGGTCCTGGTCAAGGTACATCCCGAGGGCAAATACGGTAGGCACTCATCCGCTACATGCAAACCAACATGTCGATTCGTTTTCTAATAATCCCATGCAGTCGTGGATGTTGCCGACTCCGTGGACATAGCAAAGCTCACAGTCGGCAAGCGGGTGACATTGCTATCTGACTCTTACAAACTTGAGAAGATCCTCCCGTCTTCCGTCGATCCTCTAGTTTCTCTTATGATGGTCGAAAAAGTACCCGACAGTACATACGATATGATCGGTGGTCTCGATCAGCAGATCAAGGAGATCAAGGAAGTCATCGAGTTAGGTCTCAAGCACCCCGAGCTCTTCGAATCCCTCGGTATCGCCCAACCCAAGGGTGTGTTACTCTACGGCCCGCCCGGTACAGGGAAAACACTGCTAGCCCGAGCTGTCGCACATCACACAGACTGCAAATTCATTCGCGTGTCAGGTTCTGAACTTGTCCAAAAGTACATAGGCGAAGGTTCTCGTATGGTTCGTGAACTGTTCGTCATGGCCCGAGAACACGCACCCTCAATCATCTTCATGGACGAGATTGACTCGATCGGTTCGTCGCGTGTAGAAGGATCTTCCGGTGGTGATTCGGAAGTGCAGCGGACAATGTTAGAGCTTCTCAACCAGCTCGATGGTTTCGAGCCCACCAAGAACATCAAAGTCATTATGGCCACAAATCGTCTTGATATCCTAGACCCGGCGCTCCTACGACCTGGTCGTATCGATCGCAAAATCGAGTTCCCACCACCGTCGGTTGAGGCTCGAGCCGACATTCTTCGCATTCACAGTAGGAAGATGAATCTTACACGAGGCATTAACCTCACGAAGATTGCGGAGAAAATGAATGGATGCTCAGGCGCTGAGCTTAAGGGTGTTTGTACGGAGGCTGGTATGTATGCTCTACGCGAGCGAAGAGTACACGTCACACAGGAAGACTTCGAGCTTGCGACAGCCAAGATCCTTAACAAACATGACGATAAAGAAGTTTCGCTGCAGAAGTTCTGGAAATAAAATTATGGGTTTTGTTTTGCGACGTGCGATGGTGTCTGGGATCTGGGAAGAGGTACACATATCGACTTACACTCCCAGCAATCCAACAACCATACACGATGTAGCGCGGTGCTAATGGAGGTCATCTGGATGACAGCTCGAGGAGATTTTCCATGGTGATCCCTCCCAATCTTGTACAATGTATAATGAACACGAGCGTTTTAGATGTGGAGGAAAATGAACGAGTAGACGAATGTCCTATTGCCTCTTCTAACTTGAAGTTGTATGTTTTTTTCAGCTTGAAGATCATGCCAACCTAGCGATAGTAAGAAAAGCTTGTGCCCAACCCTAGGTTTCATGCCAATAAATCAGATGCATAGGAATAAATAAAGATGCGAGTCCCCTTGCAATGAAATTAATAAGTCGAAAACCCATATTACCCTACGCCGAGAGTAGCAATCTTAATAGTGAGCAAGAAAACCACATTCACGACGATGGGGGAAGCACAAATTGCCAAAGAGTTCAAGACAGGTTCACTATTTATATTTTTTTTAGTAGAAAATTTAACTTGGTCTAGGTTTGTCAGGTAGGCAGTTAGGTACGTAGGTAGGTAAAAGTAAGTAGGGTAGGATGATCTATATAGATCTACTAGCTAGCCAGCCCGGTATGAAGAGCCCCCGAATGTTGCTTGTTGGGGCACAAAGCCTGAATGGAGGTAGTAGGTAGGGTACCTAGTCCGTCCGACCCATACAGATAGATATATCCTCCTCGCCAGACTCGTGATATCGTGATATCTTATACTCATGCGACCAAGTCAAGTAAACCCAGCCAAGCCAAGCCAGCTTGTCCATCGTTGCCTTTATTTCCCGTTTTCCTTCCCGGATGAATCCCATCCTCGCCGGATTATATATAAAGTATTCATGTCGCGTTTTCCGACGATCCCGTCTAATTATAATGCCGGAAATCATATATCGCTCGCTCATTTGTTCGTTCGTTCGTTCGTCGCTGGGTAGGGGGATATACATATATATATACCCCTGCCGCCGAAATAAATTCAAGAGCCCTGAACGCCTATGATGCCGTTTCCACCTCGATCCAATATGGAATGCAAGAGACAAAAAACATCTCTGACGCCTGACCTGTTGAATAGGTAGGCACTGTGGAACAGACCCCTTGAAAGGGTGAAGTCGTCTGTCAAAACTGTCGACTTCGACAGAATTGGGGCTGAAGACTGAAAATGCTGTGTGCTTTAATGCAAATGCCGATGCCGATGCAATGTGATGCGAAGCATGCGCCTGTTCCGAAATCCCTTCGTCTTCCTCCGGCGTTGGTGAAAAATACGAATTATAGGACGAGCCCGGAGCGACTCGTGAATCAGCGCGTGTCATCTGGGGGCTTGAAGGCTTCCGCTTCGCAGTCGACCCCGATTGTTGGCGCCGCCGTTGTTCTTTTCCTGCAATCTCCAAACCCACTCCGTAACGCTCTCGTAGCAGAGAACATATTGCCGTAAACTTTGCACCATGCTAAGCCGCTGCTTTCTGAAATCCTCAACCGTTGCTTGGATCAAGTCCAGCGCGGTCTCGCCAACCCAGCCGGCGTCTATACCCTTGAAATCCCCAGATAATTCCTCGGACCGATCGTTATGCTTGGCTTTCTTAGGTGAAGTTGCCCGATCCTCCATGGCTACATCTCCATCCATATCCCTCCGCGTCCTTTTAGCCAGAGAGGCGAGCCGTTGTCGCTTCAACATGTCAATCACACTGTCAACGGTACAAAAGGTTCCGGTACGGCCACAACCGGCCGAGCAATGAACTAATAAAGGTCGAGCCAGTGCTTCTGATTCCGGCTCATCATACCAACTCATCGTAGCTGGATGCTCTGCAGAGACTGAAGCCGTAATAGCCTTAGAATCCACAGGAAGGGCAGACCTTTGCATTACGTTTGCCAACTCCACGAGCGCTAATAGGTGAGAGGGCTGAGCAGGAGTACCAAAATCCGGCCATGAGGGATAATGGATATGCGTAATTTCACGCATAGGCGCAAAGGGATGGCTCGCATGGGTCAGTGCAAACTTTCGAATTATCACATAATGTGCGTCACTTTGTGACTGATACTGCTGAGACGGCCCACCGTTAGGGGGATCGAGAGTTGTCGTGGTATTAGCACGTCGGCGACCGATTTCCGGATTAGTTGCAGGAGACGATGCAGGAGCCGGATTTGACATGCCCTTATCAATATCAAGTGAAACCTTCTTCTCGGACAATGGCCTCAACTTAATAGGGCCGAATTCGCGTCCACGCCAATAAGGGTGGCATTTGAGTTGACCACCCTCTTCTTCAGCTGTTAACATAACCATGACGCGTACGTCTTGGTCCCATACCACAGACCAGAAGTCCTAAAATGCACAGTCAATAACGTGTCGCGTAAAGGAACTAGTAAGGATTGACAGACCTCGAACGTTGCCGGCAGGGGACCTTGAGCCGCAATATATCGCTTATGACTTCGCGAGGCTTGAACATGGCTGGCATTAATGTAGTCGCAAGCTCCAGCTCCAACACTAGCTAAGCGAACTCGAGCGTGCTCGAACGGGAGAATGTCCTTGTACCTGTTCTTCCCCCCCTTCTCCACACCGCATAATTGTACCTTTCCGGGTTTGGAGCTTGAATGGCTCGGCGCGTTAAAAGCCGAGTATGCATCACGCATGCGAGATTGCTCATTACGTTCGATACTGAGAAAACGGTCTGAAACCTTCTTCCCATGGTCTGCTTCGTGAACTGCTTCACGAAGCCATGGTGGCAAAACATTGGAGTCCAGACTTGGCGGAAGCGAGATGTCCATCTGCCCGACACCGTCGGCCAAGTCCATATTCTGCCGAATATTACTGAAAAATGGGTTTGGGTTATTGGCGGTTGGAGGGAGGGCCACACCACCGATAACCGGGGCAAAGCTCGGCCGACCACCTTGGGACGAAGCGGTCGATGTGCCGCCTCGTTCGGCAGTGGTTTGATGGTCAATAGAAGTTGGGTAGGCGGCTGAAAACGCCTGAAACCCCCCTTTTAACAAGCATGGGCGACCACCAAAACCCTCATTCATGAATTTCTTGAACATGTTCATGGCGGCTGCAGCATCGCGCTTCTCCGAAGATGAGCCATCATAAATGACGAGATACTTCGCCTCGGCCCAGGCACCAAATTTAGCTTGATCCTCCTCAGTTTGTAAGGTATTTCTAAGCTTTTCCAAGTTAAATGTGGCTCGCTTGAGAAGGGTCGTGGGAATACAAAGATTGAGAGCGCCACGGATACGCGATTTGGAATAGAGTGTCGCGACACGCACGTCTAGCAGTAAAAATTCGTTCTCTGGGGTGTCTTGAATCAAAGCTTTAAGTTCACTAGGCAATAACAAACCCGGCGTTGCGCTTTCAAGAGACGGTGGTAATGTCTCGGACCGCGGTTTAACTGAGTCTCCCAATTCTTCAGCTTTGTTATTAGGTAGTGAAAGCCTGGATTGCCGGTCATCCCTTTTAGACAAGGTCCCTCTACGCATCGGCTCAAATGGGGACTCAGCTGTCACAGGCGAATCAAACCGTGGCATATGTAACGACGGCGCATGCAAGGAAGCCTCGGAATTTCTTTTCGAGTCCGATGACACATAAGCTGAATCGTGTAGGCTATCTCCGTCAACATCTGTGTGGCTACCCATGAGATCCCGTGGCTTCGTATTCAAAAGCTTCGGCATCGAAGTATCGGAGACGGCATCGCTCTGGTTAGTAGGCCGGCGTACAGAAGGAGGGCGGGAGATGGATGAAGATGGTAAAAAGTAGGAGCCATTCAAGTTGAAACCACTCGTTTTATTGGCATCAACTTGACGCCTGAAGGCCTCGAACTCGGGATTGGCATCAAGGGGCATCTGTTTAGGTATAGCAGCACCAAATGACTTGACAGACGAGGTATGGGGGCTCCAGTTGTTGTGAAGAGGGGCATCAACAGAGTCACCAAGGTCGCCATGTCTGTCCATGCTCAGGCCGAAGTAGTTGGGGCTCGGCGTACGACCATCGGAGGGCAGACTGGGAGACACTTTCACGCTTGGAGGGTAAGGCTGGCCGACGGAGTGAGGCATGCGAGGCGACGCTGTGGGAGTCGAGGTGCGATTAGAGCGAAAAGACTGCATGTTTGCCTGAATGTGGCGTGAGGTCTGGCCATGATGAGAATGGGAAGAGACCAGTGACGGCCTCGATGAAGTTTTCATGGTGAAATGCTGTGAACCTGCAGAGCGGTCGTTGCTTCTCGACGCATCTGGCGCCATCGTAACATATGACGTCGTGCTTTGCCGTGATACTATCTCCTTATGTCTATTATCTGTTCAAGGAGCGCGACTATCACGTCGTATCGATACCCAAGCTTCCCAAAGACTACCGTTGAACAATCTTAGAAGTTCGACATAATGGCGAAGAGACGGATAGGAATATACGTTGCAATAGGAGTAGGAGTCGAGTCGGAGCAGTCGCTAGAACAATAGCTGTAATAATAAAACAACGTTCTCGAATGGTTGCTGGTCAGCGTGGACCAATTGTTTGTTTATGACAGGAATGTAGGCCTGAAGCCAGGCAGCTACCTAATGGCTGTTGAAGAGGTAGTTGGAAGCACCGTCGTCTTTACAACCCCTGTTACAGCCAGACTCAATCGCGGCCTTTCTAGGTCCTCCTTCGTCTACCGATATAAGCAGCTGTTTTAGGTATAGAGCAAGTGGACAGGCGCAAGACAACACAACCACTATAAAATTATTTCGGCGAGTAAAACTAGTAAAGAACAACTGAGAACAGCCCTTTCTTCGAGATGGTGGTCTCCTACTCTGGGAGGAATGGGACGGTCAGTGGGAAGAGGGGAAGCAATAAGAGTCGCCGTTCCTATGCCTCATAACACTCAGGATCAAAGGGGGGGTCGGTGTAGTTTTGTGTGTGTGCCGAGTGTGCTACAGGTGGTGTGTGGAATGGGTGGAATGTTTCCAGACCACGACGATCATTACCAACAAATGTAGTGTAGTGTATGTGTAGTGTACAGTGGCAGCAGGTAGTGTACAATGGAGAAGGGCTAGGAGACGTTTTATTAGTAACAGGTGATAGCGTGCGTTGTCGTAGGCCGTACTGGGTAGAGGGCAAAATGGGAAGATGGGAAAATGGGGAAAATGGGGGTCTCGCACAAGACACGGGAGAGCCAAGACTTCAAAAGAGCATCTGGACCCTACACGAAGGCCCAGCAAGCGTCGTGTGTGGCAATGATCAGCAGTCTGATGACGCTATGCCATGAAGACGCAAACGATGAACAATCCTACGTCCTGCTGGTGCTGCATTGTATCAAGTCGAGATGCCTTTTATTTTCTCGATGAATGAGCATTTGTCTATTTGTAAAAATCTTTCATTGACTGTGTTCATGAAGGGCATTAGCGGCCGTACGGGCTTCCTTTTCACGTGAGAGAGAAAAGAAAGATTTATATGAAAAATGACGACGTCAAGATCCTACGGGGAAAAAAAGGTCGGTTCGGGCTACATTAGTGTGGTGTAAGTGCACAGTAGATATACCTACACGTGTACTAGATCCGTAAGCAGAGATTGCAGGCTCTTGATGACGAAATAGCGGACAAAACGGGGACACATAGTGACCAGGGCAGTATATAGGTAAGTACTTAATTAGTGTACTTTGCTAGACTTCTCCGAGACCCCTACATCAGCAGTACAGGTAGGTACCTACACCAGCACACCTATGTACCTATACAATGATGTGGCACACAGCACGGCCACAACACCTTATCCAAATCACTGATGGAGCACGTGAATATGTATACCAGTATACAACCTCCCAAACAGAATCCGAAAGTATTATATAGTATGCATCTGGTATACACTAGAGCAAAATCACTTGTCCAGATACTTCAAGAGGCAAAAGGTTTCTATAGAGCCTCAAATGCAGCTATGGGTAACCTAAAATCAGGTAGTTTTTGATACTCTATGCGTCTACTTACTCAGTAGCTAGTATGTACAGTAGGTAGGTTAGGATTCTAGTTAGGCTAACACCGAGAAGCTGGGAAGGCCAAGGTGTATTTGCTAGCACCTACGCAGTACAATTGTTTACGTATCTACTGCGTACCTATGTCTGCGGCTGAGTTTAACAGCTGTGCAGCTCAATCTAGATGATCTCGGAACAAGACACGTAGTCAGCTGAACTTAAAAATGACTGGAGTATTATGACCAAGGTCTTGTTTCTCTTTATTCTTTTCCTCTTTTTCAAATCTATCTCGAGACAAGAGCCTACACTACCTACATAGTAAAGATTCAAGGACAGTGTAATATTAGCTGTTGCTTGTATACAGTACTTGCCACTTGATCGCACTTTACTACCGTTCTAGTGGCGCAACAATCCCTTACGTCATAGGACCCACTCACAAAAGCATTTTAATCCCCTGCTGAACCTGATCCGGCAGGTCCCATATTAGGAATAGTTGCGCTGGTAAGTACCTATGTATTTGTCGTATGATAATGTCCCGCCTGCCCCTCATACGATATTTACCTTGTATGTTTGATGTAATGTCGAGTCTCCCCAAGTCTACCATGGGAGCCAATCGCCCTTTTTCTCGGCAATTCGTTCGAACTCTTGTCGGTTTTCGTAGACTAGAGACATATCGATACTTGAGAGTACTTGATCCCCTGAATTCTCTCTTGTCGTCTACTTGCGGCTTGGTATAACTTGGGGAATAGCCTTGCATTTCAGTAGCTGAGCATATTTACCTTTAATTGAGAATGCGAAATGTAAATACCCATTGTACTGCTGTCTTATTACGGGTATTAAGACAAAAAGACGTCTTGAGAGATAGAATGATCTAGGTGGTTGATAACCCTGATTTGAAAATGCTTAATATCAAACATAAGTTGTGTGAAACCATTCCATGCTCAACTCACAATTCTGTCACAATCTGGGTTCTAATCAGGATACCCAATTCCTACGAATGATAAAGTATGTCTATCTGTGTATACGCAGTATTTACCTGGTTCGCCTAATAATATCATGCCCAATATCCTAGTACCAATATAATGGGAGGTAAGAAAAGGGGTTGTGTAGACGGAGTTCTATCAACAGCGTACTTGGAGAAGTAGTAACAGGTAGGGGTAGATAGCAACTCATCCCCAAAATACTCGGAAAATAACATAGCTAATGCGGGTTATGTGGGTGACGTGCTGTAAGAAGGAGATGTACTTGGAAACCCCTTGCCCTACCTGAGATACCTACAATGTACTTGTATTACGCACATTACCCTGCTGCAGCCCTTTGGCCTGTCTCATGCTCCTGGTATCGCGTGCTTGTCGCATCACTTCGACGTCATTCACCCTAGCTGGGTACCTGTTCGATACTACCCTTTCTCCAGTTTTCTTCTTCTTATCCCCGTCTCTATTATAGCGGTAGATATCTACTGCGTATGCGTACATTTTCCAATTCTCAGTGAGTCTTCGTGTTTACATAATGATTCCCTAAAACTACTTAGATGCCAGATTAGGTAGTATGAGTATATACCGAAGCCAGGGGCCGTTCGGATGTATGCGTAGGCGCTTCCTCCAATGGGTCAAGAAACTACACTATGCCATGAAAATCTCGTGAGATTAAACCTCCATTCAGGATGCAGATCAATCATGGGAATGATGCAGTGTTGCCTTGATTGCCATGCAGCATCAGAGGTCTAGACCCTGAAAGTCTCCAGGGTTTTACGCAGGGTCTCGACTAACACGCACATACACTAGGACGCATTAGTTTCCCTGGGCAACTCCAGCATATCGCACTATCTACCGATTCGGTTGTCGCCTATACTACAAATTATAATAGTGTAGAGGATACTGCAGCGTAATGCTGACTACAGGGCTCACCGCCGGGTCAATCTGCAGAAACCCTCGAAGATCATCGCTGTCGTGGAGGAATTGTCCCGCCCGGGACTCTTATAACCCAATCAACAGCCTTCATACTCTCTACCTACAGTACATTGTACCCAGTAGTGTGCCTGTGATTCATTCCAATTCGCGCACCACATCTCATTGGATACTACACATACGCAGTAGGTATGTATCTTCAGTATCAGATGCAGACTGCTATCTGTCCAGGCCTTGATCATGGACTACGCCAAGGCTCGTCTGCAGACCATCCCGCCATTGCCATAAACAGAACGGTGAGGTGTACCGGTATGTTGCACTCCGCACGAAAGAATCTTCCAGCCCGTTTTCTCCTCGTTGCTTCGAAGGTCGTGTAACATGTGGCATTGCACAGGTTGGAATCAACACAGCCTAAAATAGGTAGTGCCCAGCCCAATGACACTACGCAGCAGGTTATGCACCGACAACGGAGATGGGTGCATCGCAATATCAAAAGACCGCCTTACTCCAAAAGACTAGGCCAGAACCCCTCTCGAACCGGTAGTCACCTGCTCAGCAAACCTGCTTGTGCCCTATGAACAACGTACTGCGCGAATGAAGCCAAGGATACAGGAGACTGTCTCCAGGATGCCTTGTGTATCTACAGCAGTAGGTGCAGCATATAATACACGGGACTAAGTATGCGGAGAGCCTCAAGCGTGACATCTCACCTGCATGCGGGCATACGCAGTACAGCAGTTCTCCAGCTGGCCAGGACTGACCCAGGACTGACGCAGGACTAGCGAGACGACCGCAGATAGACGATACGGCCAGGCATATAGGCATATACTTACGGGGGCCATCTGTCCGTTCCGTCTCTTCAGCGCCCCTGGACACGTCCCTCCGTCCGCCGAAGTCCATACCGGTTCCATCGTGATCATCGCCGCTAAGCAGCCTCCACCGACGTCATCCTGTGCGCCGGAGAAATAGGCCGCCCCATTCTCTGCCTAGCGCCCCGTGTCAGGCCTGACTGTCCGTGTCAGTGGTCTCGGACCGACGCTGCGGTGGCCTCGCCCGCGCTAGTACACACTGGAAATATGTTGACCATTCACGTGGACCGGTCTTTGTTACACCACCGCCCCTACCTGACAGTTTCAGGTGACTGGGATCTTTTTTAGACCTACGCCGCCTCCTGCACCGTCACTGGTGGCAAGGCACTATCGCGCCCTAGCTGAAATCCGTTAACCTATCCTAGAAACTGCGGTTAACCGTGAGTGGTAAGGCTTATCATGGTGGCTTTTTCATATCGCATTTCCCATTGCCTAATTAGTAATCAGTACAGGAAGGAGAAGATTACCTAAAAGACTCTAGCCTTCAAAGGAACCTATTGACAAATCTAAGCATTGCACTTAACATGTCTTTACAAAAGGACCATTTTTGTAATCCAATTCTCGATGCTTGCGGTCAGAAATAATGATATAAATGGCGAATGAAAGCGGCTGTATTAAGAAAGAGATACACAACGATATTAAATACTTACACATAGTCGCCACCTGTATTGACAAGATAAAATCGCTGAATGCAGGTTGCTATGATGACTGGGCGACAGACATGTACTAAATCACTTATGCCCACGAGGTAAAGTGAACTGTAAATCCAGTCTCACAGCTTCACTCGCGAATAGCCGTCTGAGCCTCCGTCATCCGTATTCCACGGCGTAGAAAGATAGCGCCCATTCAGCTCTCTAGGGCTCTTCGTACCGGGCAAAGTCATAGACGAGCTAGGGGGTAAGGGGAAGACATCACGACGGAGCTAGGACAGAGGGAATTATACAATAGACCGCGGCTACGATACAACTTGGCCGTAGTCTTGGTAAGTCGGGTAGGGGCGATCTCGGTGACGTTGAAGGTCTAGAGTCATGTTTCGACACGTAGCATCCATCGGCTTCTGTAATTAGTAAATACCACCTAAGCAGAGGAAAAGGTCCCGCGGACCGATGTACACTCATCAAGCCGTCTATCACTTCCCGCTTCGTGTCCAGATATCCGCCGTAAGCCTGTCCGAGTAGAAGCACTTCACGAGTTCACCAGTAGCTCACATCGGGTGGACCAGCCCCCCCATCGTCGACCCCGTTGACATAAAGTACCGATAGGGCTGAGCAAGTCGTGGGATCCTAATACTGTAGATATCCCCTTAATGTAGGCGAGGTGTTGTGATTATTCTCTGACGCTTGTATACGGTAACCTGTTCCTTTCTTGGTTAGGCAGAAATAACTCTCTGCCATTGACTGTTGACATCGTGTCAAAGTCACACACGTATTGAAGATCATGGCCTGAAAATCGCTAGTCTAGATATACGCCTAATAGAGCGCGACAAGACCTCCAGTATTGCTGTCAATATGTTGAGGGAGGTGAGATAGAACCCTGAGACGGAAATCTGCGTTGAGATTCGTGCTGTTCGTGTGTATGTTGAGATGGGTGATTAAGCAGTTGGGCACCCAGCAAATATATTCATTGTATAGATCACGGATAATCCGATATCAAAAAGAAACGCGCTCCCCGAAACGAGACTACTCACTCACAGTTGGTCCTATTGGCTTAGAACTTGGGTTCGTTGTCTTTGAGTGAAAATATTTTGTCTCATTATAAGGTAGCTCTGCATATTGAAATTGAAGGCCCTCGAGACACTACCGACCAACGAAGAAAACAAAAGCCCAATTGGGTGTAGTAAGCAAAAGTCCGGGTATCAAATGCAATAGTCCTATAATTATTCTCCTTTTTACCAACCGCCAACACCCTGTGGAATGCCCATATCACTGATTACTGGTACCTCATGTGTTCCCGTCTCGTCAAGCTCGGCTCGGTTTCTGTCAATTTCTGTGTCGACATCCCACATATCTAGAAATTGATTTAGATTACCCATGACGATAGCGACATCATCGGTCCCCTGAGTGTCATGTTGCCATGGAGACTGAGGCCTTTTTTCGACCTCGCCAAACTCCGATCCTTCCTCGTTGGCTTTATCGCTTTGAACCACATTGTCTGTATAGTCTAACAGCTGTGCATCTGCCTCTCGGAATGCCTCTGCCATGGCCTCAACTGAAGGGCTCTTGGGGTTCTGTTGTGAGGAGCTTGGTAGTAAGCGTTGACGATGTCGAAGAGTTGGTGTCCCGTGGACGCTAAGACGGCGATTCATGACATCGAAATGATTTCGATATTTGCCGTCGACAATCTCTTCTTCAAGGTTAACTAGCATCGGGGGTGGGGGCGATGCCGCTCTCGACTTCGTAGAGAGCTGATTACTGTCGTCCTCTTGTTCATGAGGTAACGGGGCAAATAACACTCGCCTAGTTGACTTTGTGCTTGTCCGTGTACTTAAATATTTTCCACTGCTAAGAATGCTTCGACATACAGAGGTACTAGGAAGGCAAGGTAACCGCTGAGGCGAAGAAAAGTTGAAGTTTGAAAAGGATCGGATTGATACTTCGCCATCCGGTGTTGATTGTCGGGCAACTAGAGGGGTAGGGGTATAAAGAAACCCTTGAGTAGTTGGGCTAGGTTCTCCCTCTTGGACAATATCTGATTCGAGATACTGAGATATACGAGGCTCTTGGGATGGCTTCCTTGGAACAGACAGTAAAACTGACGAAGAGGCGGTCTCCATGTGTTCTTGATGTCCTCGTAGGAGTGGACTTGGGTGTATTTCAGGCAATTCGACGTTTGTGATGACGGCTGTTTCCATACCTGCGGTCCCTTCTAGTCCGGTTGAGTTCGCCGGTTCGGCGACCTCTTCAGCCCAGGGGCTTTGTTGCGAGGGACGAATTGCGGGAGAATAGTAGATCAATCTTGGAGAATCAAGCAATGTTGCAATGCCTTGTGCTGGTGACTTCCGAGGTTCGTCATCAACTCGCCCTGTGTTATCATCACCAGGCAGGAAACTATCGCTAGCAGTACATAGAGGTTCCCAGGGACTTTGTTTCTCGGGTGGAGCAGTCTGCTCTTCAGTTATAACTTCAGCGATGTCTTTATCACCTTGGCCTGAAGTTGGGTCAGCACTAGCGACCAAATTTGTCGATTCTTCCTGTAAACTGTGACTTGTAGGCTTAATATTTATTAACTGAAATTCCGCTGGTTCTTGCTGAGATAGTGTTACCACAGTACCGCTTGTAGCATCTTTCGTTTCAGTTGGGGGAGTGGCGTTATAACATTGGGATCGTTGGTTGGCATTTGCAAGGTTGGTGGCTGAGATTGCATAGAGTTGAAGAAGAGAAAAGGCCTCAGAGCAATAATGGTTTATATTTTGGGGGATGAGTCCGATATCTCCTGGATTCTCCATATCCATTGGGTCGTTTACAAGAGTTACACCCTCGTCGAAAAACGGTCCTGTACTCATGCTCCTAGCCTCCTTGATTTCAGGGGCATTGTGTGGAACATTGTTGCGAATATTAAGCCGAGAAGCGTGCTTGTCTGATGTTATATCGCTTAGAGGCCGGTCTATATTGACTCGTGAAACGCTAGTAGTGTCTGCATTTAGATCCGTGATATCACCATTCCGGAACATGCCGATGTAAGACTGAAGTAGGCTGTTGTCTGGTTGAGGGACCGAAAGTGTAGGGTGTTCAGATTCGTCATCAGTTGTGGTAGAATCAGAATTATTCTTTGGCCATTTCGCATGCTCGACATCACTAGAATTCAAATGGTTGCGCGTCATGTTCAGATTAGATTCTCGAATATCCGAGTTGGATGATATGTTTGCTGCTACGTCATGTTTAGGTGATATAGGCACCTCAGTTTTCGTGTTTTGTAGAGGACAATCAGTAACCGTTGCATCGGATGTTGCTGAAGGCGTGGCTCGCTTTAGCTGTCGAGCTCGATAGCAAAAGCTTGCATCGGCGTAATTCTCTAAATCGTTAATTTCTTTGTGTTCTTCGATATTATGAGACGTCGTCGTCTGGGCTTGACCCCGGCTCCTGTCTTCGAATGCCCCATCATTTACGGGGTTTGGCCTATATTCGCGTTGGTGGTGGTGGTGGTCTTCTTCTCCTCCTCCTTCTTCTTTTCTACTTCGTATGGTTGGCTCAGCAGAGGTCTGGAAATCTCCTGCGGATACAATTGAAGAAGTTGGCTGTTCGTATTCACCATATGAAGACACCGGTTGACGTTCGACTGATTTCGGAGACTCCCTAGGTCCCCGGTCAGGACTTGAGGATGGCGTGGTCATTTCGAAACTACGATTTGCTGACACTTTTCCGATTACAGGATTCTTGCTTCTTCTCGCGCCTAACTGAGCCGTCGGTGTCGGGGTTGGAGTTGATGTTGCTTCTGTACCCTGAGAAGCGGGGAGCATTCTTCTTTTCGCTGGCCGTCGCCTTAGCCAGTTTTTACCTGCTGGACGTTTCGGAGCAGAGTCAGCATTACGGTCTGCAGACTCATTGTCTGGTGCCCAGAATTGATCTTTCTCCAGAAAATCTCCGGGGACATTTTCTGCCCACGATTCAATCCTAGAGTGTTTTTCGAAGTGCGAGGAGCTATTAAAAAATCGGAGATCTTGGTGACTTTGTGGGCTTGGCAAGTGACATTCCATGGAATCGTCCACATCTCGGATTGTGCCATCTTCCTCATTCGATAGTTTATCTTCCGGTGTGTTGCTCTCGTGTTGGGCTCCCTGGGAGGCTGCTGGCGGCAGGGAGGGATTGTTGAGGCGTTGTATATCTTGTGGAGGGCGATTCGGGAGCCAAGGGTTCTGCCACCCAGAAGCTTTATCAAAAGGGCCGTGGAGAGAAGCGGAGAGGATGCGAAGAGGTCTGCCTTGCAAATACCGACGGCCTTGCTCCTCGTATCGTAATGTTTTAGCGACCTTAGTTGCTTCGTCCGTCTCATCATCAGAGCCTGGGCAAATGATATCGTCGGAGTTCAAGGGTGACGGCCCATCGCAGTAAATGGGTTCATTGCCTAGACAAGTCTGACCCCACGGATCGATGTTGCGAGTGTATCGGTCCATAATTGCGCCCAGCTTCACAAGTCTCTTGAATCACCTTGATTTAGGTACTACCTACATATCCCAAGAGTGAGACCTCATGCAGTTGTAGTATTAGTCTTTGATGAAGGTAAGATGGAATAGGTAGAGGCTATGAGGGTCCAAAATGTTAGAAAAGGTTCAATGTCCGTCCTTGTTGTTGGGCTAAGCCTTGACTAACGGTCTTTCGATGGCTATTGACTTCTGGTCCAGGGTGGTTGCTGGGTTATGGTGGTTACTCCACTTATAGCGCTCCCCATTTTTGGACGCAACACGCGACGGACGCGTTAAGTGAAAATGTGTGGCTTGACCCAGAAGTAATTGAGGCTTGGAAATTGAGTATTAATGGGGCTGAGCCAAAGTGTATCTCTGTAGGCTAAGCCTCAATAGGGTCAAGTGGGGGCAATACCTACATAGTGGAGAAATACAAAGGCTAGTGTACAATGGAAGCTGGTTGCCCGAGAAACCGGCAGACCCATGTTTCAAACAATAGGGCTAGATTCGCGTTCAGCATGGTATGTATGTATTGATAAGAAGGTACCTTTGTACATTCAACACATTCATGATGCACCACATCCCACACACATGCCACCTGCATACATGTAGACTGCACGCTACTCGACCTTCACAGACGCGTTAGCTACGGCTTTGCTTCTTGGTCATTCAGCGCACAAAAATTGATATCATCATACGGTTCACGACATTTTATCTTTGATTGATACTCCAAACAATCTTGTTAAACTCACCTCCCTGGACCCAATTACGCCGAACACCCCCCCACATTACTATAAACATTGCGACACGGTCCAACACTCGACTCCGGTATCATTACTCTTCAACACTACCACATCTGTCGGATTGATATTTACCTTCCTCCTTGATGGGTGGTATATGGAAATCCTAGACCACCCCCTACCAGATCAGCGACGGCCAGCCAGCTGCTCGAGACATAATGGCGCATCATGCCTGGCTAGACTCATTGTCGGAGGATTGGGAGTCACAGCCAAGGTCCGACACATCACAAGCACAACTTCCCATGCCCTCGAGCCCTCCTGTTTCCACCATGTCCGAAAATGTCCGGGATCGCGCCAGTCGCATCCCGCGATTCAACGGTGCAAATGCTGGAATGAAGCGACCCCAGCATCAGCTCCTTCACAGCAGTCCCAGTGTCCTTAGCGAGCGCAGTCCGAATGATATCAACATTAGGGCTGCCCAGCTGGGGCCTTCGAGGCTCTCACAAGAAACGAAGGCGTCATATCGCGGGCGCCACCTCAGTCGATCCGCTTCTGCCTCCACAACTAGCTCTGTCATCCACAACTCTATTCTAGATACCAAGTCGCATAGCGCTTCGCCATCGAAGGGTCGCGAAGATGCACCAGAATGGAAAAGAAGGTTGATATACGGGGAGCTAGATTATGGTGAAGCCAAAGATCTTTTCAGTTCAGTAGCAGCTGGGTTAGAAAACATATTTCGACCACCACCTGCATCAGACGCATGTAATGCTGCGTCAATTGAAATCGAGGGCCATACCATAAATGAAACCACCTTGCCTTCGAGCCCTCCGCCCTACTCGGGTAACCAACGAGACACTCTCGGCGACAAAGACGACATTTCCGAGCAAGGCAGTTACGAGTCCTCTGTTCACGACATTAGCCTTCCTAAACCAGTTTTCTTTCGACCGACGAAGCACCACAGTGCCAGTATTCCCAGTAACGAGGCGGCCCGGCCTGAAAATAAGGATTGTGACGAATCAGAAACGAAGCTCGATAGCAAAGCCGAAAGTTCTGCAATGTCCTTCCAGAGGAAGCAGCTGCTCGACGAATCACGGAAGACTAGTGGCCAAAGTGATACCAGGAACGAGGACTTTAGTCCCATATTCATTGCCCGTCATAGTTCAGAGAGTGGGAGAGTTTCTTTTGCGCCTATGGAACTTCCGGCCCATCAATTACGAAAGAAGCTTGAAATTTTACGAAGGAACCAAATGATACTAGACTCGGAACCAGATATAGTTTCGGGCAAGACGATCGATACCATTGATGTAGTCGGAGACACTGAAAATACCGAAGACTATGCTAAGAATGGCGGCTTCTTAAACCTTCGAAGGGGAGAATCCTCAATTAACGGGTCGTTTCATCGACACCCTCTAAGCCCTCCAATTAATATTGACACCTCAGATATGCTCCCAGAGTCTTCACTTCAAGCTAGCACCCCAAAACAATTCCCTACTGTTAGTACCGGGAGATTTGTATTAGCGGGTGACAGGAAAACCCTAGCATCACCGCCCAGTCCATCTTTACCTCGCGCTCCTCATCCAAGCCCTGAGAAACGGTTACAACCTGTTTTAGTCAAGACTTCAAGTCCGTTAAAATTATTTGGGCCGTATGACACCTTCACTAATCAAACTCTCCTTCGACGAATCAGCCAATTTGAAGATCAGCAGAGCAATGGGTTTCCGGGTTCCGCGGATGAAACCGCTACGTCACCAATATCAGAAGTATACACCGAGTCCGAATTTCACGATGAAATCACCGGTTCCCCCGCCACTATCACAAGGGGGGCTAGTCCTCTTGGTTCTACTCACCATAAAATGTCTGATGCCGTTAATAAATTTGGTGCTGGGGAGCTAGATCAATATAGGTTTGAAGGAGACGTCTCTCTAGTTTCCAGCATTCCCTCCCATTTGGAAGAGAAGGAGAATCTGACACCGCCGCGGAGCCGAATTCCTTCATCTAGTGCTCTCAAGTTTGATATACATGAAGATATGCCGTCTGAAGGAGAGTCTCTAGTTATTAGGCGGCATCGACACAAGATAAGTCGCTCTAGGTCTTCTGCTCGTTTCATTCGCATCTCGAGGTCATGGGACGGGTTGCGTTCAAGAATTTCGACTGGCTTGGGCGGGCGGCGCTCTCTGCCTCCATCGATTTCCATCCGGGATGGTTCAGAAGGGAAACGACCACGAACGTCACCGTCAAAAGACCCAACACCGAAAAGACGCAGAACCTTACACCGATCAGATATTGCATATGGCCTTGAAGATTGGCGCGCGGCTATAGGAACGGTACAATCATCACATCACACTATGCAGTCTGCGATCACGCGGGATCGTAAACACGCACGTCAGACCGAAATACACAAACTTCTCGATCCACATTCTCAAAGCGTACACCATGTTCTACGACCCAGATCCCCAACCCCAACCCAGAGAGCGTCGGGACTACGCGACAGACCACCACTAGCTGAGCTTGACTTCAATCCAGGCCCGGGTTCAGCTAAAGATCTCGTCTCTAAGGATGTTGGAGAGGATATTGCTGCTAATAGTTCCCGCAAGACCTCAATGAAAACACAAGACTTCTTCGACGCAGCTGAGGAAGTGATGGCGATGATAAGGAATAAAGCGCGACCGATGACCGGATTAGCAAGTGTTGAAGAATCTGAAGCTGAGAGCTCACACCGGCCGACCCATAGCGAGTCTGTCATGACCGAAGATTCTTTCCAGGAGTCGACACGAGAGCCTTTTTCGCGGCCACCCAGCAGGGATGGACGGCCTATCTCGAGGTTGCCAATGCGGCAAGAAGATCCAGAGCTTGCGAATCAGCTCAAAAAATACGAGGAACGTGATGATCTTGTTGATCTGCTGAGCCAATCACTGCGGTCTATGAAAAGCTCACAGATCAATGACCAGCAATCGCATAGTGCTATTAGCGTGAACCAGCATGGTTGCTCGTCGAGCCAGGTGGGCCAAATCTACGAGGAAGGTGGCGTTGTCAGCGACATTCCGAATGTTAGAATCTCCCGCAATCCCGAGCAACGAGAAGCGAGTAGCAATCCCATGGAATTCTCTTCTCATAAGAGTCAATCTTCTGGCGGCTCAACTAGACGATCTGTACCCACTGGGTCATCGCGAGGATCGGATTCAAGGCGCCTTATTGCGCCAGATGTGGTTGCCCAGCTTATTGGCAACCAGGTAGGCAATATGGTATTTGACGATGTGAATAAGTTGTGGCAGAAAGTGAAGACACCGAGGCCGACCTTGAATATTCTTCCTTCTGAAGATAGCGAAGATGATCCATTCGCGAGCATCCCCGATTTGACTGTGGATACAATAAAGGAAAAAAAGCATCTCGATTTGTCGTCTAGGAAAAGCGACTCTAATTCTGGCCAAGAACCGCAAAACGATAGTTCTCTAAGCTGGATTTCATCCAAACCAAGCACTGCAGCAGAAGAATCTTTTGATTCCAAACACTTCTCCAAAGAAAATGCTCGCTCTAACATCGAAACCGCTGTCGAAGATGACGAGGAGATTGAACATGAGATATCACTCCACGAAGATCGAATACAGAAAGCTACTCCGTCTCGCCGGAGGAATCTCACAATCACCTTTTCGTCACCGATTGCTTCCATTATTCAAGATATTCCCCAGATAAATCCCGACGATGGCAGTTGCTCAGAGGAGTCTAACCTAAAACAGTCATTGGGTAGTATCGCAGCCGACTCAATAAAAGGAGGTAAACATGGGAGGATAGGAAGACCTATCAATGCCATGACTACCACCAGATCTTCGTCTCGAAGTCGATCGCGAGGCGTTTCAAAAAACATGTCTGTTGAAGGACAGGCTTTCATCCCCCGACCTGTTTCACGCATCGACGAGCGAGATGAAGATACGCCTACCGAAGAGCATGTTGAACAGATCCATCAAAAGCATATCAGTATACACGAGGAGTCTGGGATCGCTCCATCTGAGCCAGAACCCATGGGAAATCCCGAACTGAGCGTCGTAATGGCAACACCTGATCCGGCCAGGACCACAGCCGTGTTTGGAAGTCCTATAATTGGACAATATGTTGGCACATTGTCTTTGAGCCCCATGTCTGAATTCACGGTTCATCAAATGGATAACTCTTGCGCACTCGAAGTAAGCTATGTCATGGGTGATCAGTACCTTATGACCGGTGATGGCTCCAAAAAGACCATGTCTAAAGCAGTTCGGAGCCTCGTCGAGAAGATAACAGAAGTCGAACCTTTCGAACCTGACTGGGAGTCGGTGCCCGAGCTTGATCTTAGTAACAAACAGTTGGACACCCTTCATATGCTTGACGAGTTTTGCACAACATTGGTCACCTTAGACGCCTCAAACAACAAGGTTCCTCACCTAGATGGTGTGCCGCAGAGCGTGCGCAACCTACGTATGACGCATAACGTTCTCTCTGAGTTGACGGCATGGAGGCAACTCATCAATCTCCAATACGTCGACGTGTCTAACAACCAGATTAAGAGTCTCTCGGCATTCAAGGACCTTGTTCATCTCCGAACTCTTCGCGCCGATAACAATCAAATTACTAGCTTAGACGGTATTAAATTCCATGACAGCTTACAAGTATTACGGGCCAGGGGTAATTTGATTACACATGTTGACTTCGACGGCACGAAAATGCAGCATTTGGCTGAGTTGGACTTGGAAAATAACCAGATTGTTACATTTGAGAACAGCGAACAGCTCACTTGTCTCAGTACACTCAACCTTCAGCATAACTGTTTGACATCCTTTGCCCCATCTGACGGCCGATCCTCGCTGTCTCTCAAGTTCTTAAAGCTATCAAACAATGATTTAGAGACTCTTGATCTTGCTGTTCTCCCCTCCTTACGTCTCCTCCATGCCGATCGAAACAAAATCACGACAATCACTGGCCTCTCACAGTGTCGCCGCCTTGATAGCCTTTCGCTTCGAGAACAAAAGGGAAGCGATATTCTCGATACTTCTTTCCTCGACTCGGCATGCGAGGTTAGAAAACTATTCTTGTCAGGCAACCGACTCTCTGGTTTCAACCCTCGGGTAGACTTCCTCAATCTACAGTATCTCGAATTAGCCAACTGTGGCCTTCAATTCCTAGCACCAGATATTGGGCAGCTGATGCCGAATTTGCGCATGCTTAACATCAACTTTAACGCGATCGACGATCTTTGGCCTCTGCGCTACATCCCAAGGCTCAAGAAGCTTCTCGCGGTTGGTAATAGATTGTCTGAGGCTGGGAAAATCTCCAGTGCGCTCGCCGAGTTTCCACACCTGTCGCGACTCGACCTCAGAAATAACGGCGCGACGCTCGGGTTCTATGCCCCCGTGCACACCCTCGTCTCTGTTGAGGACGACGGAAAGAAAGTCGAGCTCGACCCATTCACACTGCCGGATGTAGATGTTGAGCGTCAGGAGAAGTTCGCGAGCCGTCTTGACATAGGTACAAGAATGCGTAAACGTGTCTACGATATGGTCGTCCTCAAAGACTGTAGGCAACTTAAGATGTTGGATGGCCTTCCCGTTTCAAAGGATAGCACCTCGAAAATGGATGACGTATGGAAAGCACTGATGGAAACCAGTATCGTCCAAACAGGAGAGAAAGAGCCGGAAGATGAATCTCAGCAGTAGGGCTGCGAAGATAGCTTTGGCTGAATATGTGTATGATACTGGAACTGGTTGCAAAATGGCATGGCGTTCGGTGCATTTTTCATGGTTAGTTTTGTATTTGGGAATTTTCATCATGGAAACACGGTTTCTAGGTCGGGGTTGGGTTTCGTACACACATGTACGACGCATGGTGTTTAGGTACGGTTAGAGGGTACTATATTGTATGCGTATGTGGAATGGCGGGCATCCCACGGCTACGGTAATGAGAGATGAAAATCCGATGTCGAAAATTATGACATCTTGCCTTAATTTTGTGATGCCCGTGTACTTGTTGCTAGTCAATAATGCAATCTCAAAACACGTGGTTAGTGTCCCAGGAGCGTGGATTGGTGGGCGCTACCTTAGGGTCGTCATTCTACCATATATTATGATTACGCCCGATATTGTTTGACATAGCTTGAACCTGAACGCATAGTCGATGAAGAGATAGAATCGTAACAATATGACTTTCACATTATCTATAGGCTTCACACAGGTACCCTCTTTGTCATGGTGTAAGCTTATTATCTTAACATCGGGCCCATTCCGAATGGCAACTCGAAATAGCCAACCGAATCGACCCAACGAACTCTGAAGCACAGAATTATTGCTCACGGATTATTATTTCGGCTAGATGACTTTGTCTAACAATCGTGATTAATGGGGCGGACTGATGTGACACAGCCTACGCGTCTACTGATAGGCGTGCCCTTTCCAGCTGCGGAAGCAAGGGATGTCATGGCTCGCTAAAATATTCTTCACTACCTTCTCCATGGTCCCCTCTGTCGAAACTTTATTAGGGCCCAATGGTCTCTTACTTGAACTTTTCAGCATAGGCATCTTATTAAATGACGGCAAGCGGAGGCGACATCACATGATTAAGCTTTGTATTGTTGGGGTGTACCACAGTTCCTTAGGTAACCGCGCCGACTCTACGATAAGAGTCATGAAGATATAGAGAGCGTGTATGGGAGAATGAACACATGTTTGGCACTCGCTGGTTCGCCCTGTCCCAGTCATCTGATCCAAAGAGGTCTAGGACTGTTTGCTAACGCATGGAAAGGACTACGAGAACGTATCTACACCGGCAATGGGGTGTCACGCACGAGATGCTGTCACCAAACCTTGTCGCGCCTAGCCTTATATAGCCGAGGCACCCATTTGACAGACAGATGGATAGATACCTCCTTGGTTCTGTAGAGAACTCACTTCGTTCACAAACCTGCTTCTGACAGGGGAACACATCATCACCATTAACATCATATCCATCGAGATCAATAGCGCGTTTATATCGCGGCAGAGTAAGTAGCATCTTCCTCTTCCTCCCGTCTAGTTTCTAGTCTTCGAATCACGAGGTTGATGAATAGTACGATAGGCGTACATGTTATTGCAAATTTCCAGGAACCTAAGACCGTACGCTACGATAAATCCAGCGTTTTAAAGAGTACAATGGATCGCAGCAGACTTACCTTCAAGGCGCTCAATGAGCAAGCAAATCGGTTATACACTCAGAAGACCGCGAAGATGAGTGGCGATGGCGACACAGCCAAGACACCGAAAGAGGGGAGCCGATCAGATTCACCCTCGTTTTTCAAGGAGGATCAGTTCAAAGATCCGGTTGTACGACGCATAGGCAGCTTAGGGAGTACAACGTTCATGGGATACCCGGAGGACCTAGCATCCTATGATATTGAAAGCGATGAGGAATTCGATGAATTTCGAAGCATATCTAAATCTATAGAGAGAAAGGTCAAGGGGTTATGGCTCAGAGAAAGAGCTTGGACTACCAATATCATGAGATTGTAGGACTGCTTGCTGCCCTACTTTGTTGCTTTCATGGACTCGGCACGGCCACGTCTGTACTGAGCTCGGCAACTCACAGCTCACGATTTATCTTGGACAGTTCTTATTAGATTTGCGTAAAGTCGACTCGTAAACGTGCCAGGACCTCAGTTCTCTAGGTATTCACCACGAGAGCCCTAAAGGAAATTGAGCAGTACCCTGCCGAGCAGGACTATCCCAGCCCCCTTGCGTGGCGAGGAAAGGCAGAAATGGTTCTGTACTACTGCCATCTCGTTTGTGTTACATGGTATCTGTTGTTAGAGGAATGCCTCTACCCGGCGGTCAGCATCCGCAGGCAAAACCAACAGCCTATCAACAGGCACGACGCTACTACGCAGAAAACGTATTGAGCCCAACACGGTCAGCCCACGGCGAAAAAGACAGGGATCCCTTCGCCAAAAGATAGTCAGGCACAGAGGGTGAAAGGCGAAGAGAGCCCCAAAAGTAGCGACCATAACAAGTACTCAACGGGTTTAGAGACATGAGTATACATGTTCGAAGATGGCATTCGGAATGCTCAATATATACTCCGTACCTTGTCTACAAAACCGTGCCATCGTTATCGAAGGTCTGGACCCGGACAAGTCGATAGAATGAAGGGAGAGGTTAGATTTGTAAGAACCGGGGCCAGAGTTCAATTCGCTCGTTCAATTAATACAATATAGTTGAAATGTCTCGCGTAAATCGTGAAGAAGCAAAGTCAACTCTAGTTTTATTTGAATGCTTTACTTGAGCAGGAATGATGAAGTACCTAGGTACCTATTCACACGATCTGAAGAGAATCCTCTTTAGTTGCATATGCACTGTATATAGGAAATATACGCCACACCCCGGTTTTATAAAGACTCGTGTCTTAGCCACAGTTAATCCCGGAATGACCGCGTGTGGCTCAAGGCAACTACGTTTCCCCCTGCAAGTGCAAGGCCAAGCTTGATCGAGCTCATCATCAATCCGCTGCCATCTTCATCCACTGCTTAACTCTGGGAGCCCAGCGCCATCAACATGGCTCCGTCAAAGCAGAGCATGTTCCGCTCGGCGGACATGAGCATGGTACAATTATATATATCAAATGAAATTGGGAGAGAATGTGTGACGGCGCTGGGAGAACTTGGACTGGTCCAGTTCCGAGATGTATGCCACCACCCCTTGATCGTTCAGCTGCCTGCCTGCTCCATGCATCTACTGACATCAACAAGCTCAACGGCGATGTCAGTGCCTTCCAACGGACCTTCACTCAAGAGATTAGGCGCCTCGATAACGTCGAACGACAGCTTCGTAAGTTGGCGTGGTCGCCATCGAACCACGATCTCGGACCTTGACTGACTGAACAGGCTACTTCCATGCGCAAATGGAAAAGGCGAACATTCCCCTGCGAAAGCTAGATCTTGACGTCGAAACCCTCGCTCCGCCTAGCACCTCCGAGATCGACGAGCTCGCCGAACGGAGCCAGGGCCTCGAGCAACGCATCGCACAACTTAACGACAGCTACGAGACGTTGAAGAAACGCGAGGTCGAGTTGACCGAATGGCGATGGGTTCTGCGCGAGGCGGGAGGTTTCTTCGATCGTGCTCACGGCAACGTTGACGAAATTCGAGTGTCGACCGAGGACGACGATGCTCCATTACTCCAAGACGTTGAGCAACACAACCAGGCTGCCGATGTTGAGCGCTCATTCTCTGGCATGAATATTGGCTTCGTAGCCGGTGTTATCAACCGAGAACGCGTCGCCGCCTTTGAGCGTATTCTTTGGCGCACGCTACGAGGAAACCTCTACATGAACCAGTCTGAGATTACCGAACCCCTAATCGACCCCACCAACAACGAGGCAATCAGAAAGAATGTCTTCGTAATCTTTGCTCATGGCAAAGAGATCTTGGCCAAGATTCGCAAGATTTCGGAGTCTATGGGAGCAGAGGTCTACAATGTTGATGAAAATACGGATCTGCGCCGTGATCAGATGCACGAAGTTAATGCCCGGCTCAATGACGTGCAAAACGTACTGCAAAACACTCAACAGACACTCGAGGCCGAGTTGACACAAATCGGCCAGTCTCTCGCAGCCTGGATGGTTTTGGTCACAAAAGAGAAGGCTACGTACAAGACCTTGAATTTATTCTCTTTTGACCGACAACGACGAACCCTTATCGCGGAGGCCTGGTGCCCCACGACTGATCTACCTCGTATTCGTTCAACCCTCCAGGACGTCACCAACCGGGCAGGTTTGTCAGTCCCATCCATTATCAACGAGATTAGGACAAGCAAAACTCCCCCTACATACCTCAGGACCAATAAGTTTACGGAGGCCTTTCAAACCATCATCAATGCCTATGGCACCACTACCTATCAGGAGGTCAATCCTGCACTACCTGCTATCGTTACTTTCCCTTTCCTCTTTGCTGTTATGTTTGGTGATCTCGGCCACGCAGTCATCATGCTTGCGGCCGCTCTTGCCATGATATACTGGGAGAGGCCCTTGAAGAAGGTCACCTTTGAGCTGTTTGCAATGATTTATTACGGTCGTTACATCGCTCTGGTCATGGCCACTTTCTCGTTGTTCACTGGTCTTATCTACAACGACATCTTCTCCAAGTCCCTGACGCTCTTTGACAGTGCTTGGGAATGGGACGTTCCCGATGGGTGGAAGCAAGGTCAGCCCCTTGTCGCCAAGCTTAAGGGTGACTACCGATACCCTTTCGGTCTTGACTGGATGTGGCATGGCACTGATAATGACCTCTTGTTTACCAACAGCTACAAGATGAAGATGTCCATCATCTTAGGTTGGGCACACATGACCTATTCGCTCTGCCTCGCATATGTCAACGCTAAGCACTTCAAGAGACCTATTGATATCTGGGGCAACTTTGTCCCAGGCATGATATTCTTCCAGTCCATCTTTGGGTACCTAGTCGTTTGCATCATCTATAAGTGGTCTGTCGATTGGTACGCTGTAGGCCGATCACCTCCCGGCCTCTTGAACATGCTGATTTACATGTTCTTGCAACCTGGTACTATTGATGAAGAACTGTACAGTGGCCAGGCCAAGGTGCAAATCGCTCTGCTTCTACTTGCATTCATCCAGGTCCCGATTTTACTATTCCTGAAGCCATTTTATTTACGATGGGAGCACAACAAAGCTCGCGCCAGGGGCTACCGTGGAATAGGCGAACACTCTAGAGTCTCGGCGCTTGATGATGATGATGACGGACACGCCAACGGTAACGGAAATGGACGCTTTAGTGTCGAGACTGAGGATGGCGAAGGTGTCGCTATGATCGCACACGACGGAGACGACGAGGAGGGCCACGGTGAATTCGAATTCAGTGAAGTCATGATTCACCAAGTCATTCACACCATTGGTAAGATATGATGCACCCCTTATCTTTCTTTCCATTACTAATGCTGCCATAGAATTCTGCTTAAACTGTGTCTCGCATACTGCATCGTATCTACGTCTCTGGGCTTTATCTTTGGCCCATCAGCAGCTCAGTAGTGTCCTGTGGGACATGACTCTCGGCCCCAGTCTCGCCAGAACCGGCGTGCTCGGTGTGATTATGATCTTCTTGGCTTTTGGTCTGTGGTTCTGTCTTACATGTGCCATTTTGATTGCCATGGAAGGTTGCAGTGCTATGGTAAGCTCCCCCGGACCCCCAGGACCCAAAAATCGATGCTAACGATAGTAGTTACATTCCCTACGTCTCCAATGGGTCGAGGCACAGTCGAAGTATGCCGAGTTTGCCGGCCACATGTTCACTCCCTTTTCTTTTATCACCATGCTGGAGGAGGACGAAGGGTTAGCTGAGTTTACAGGTTAATTATTGTAGACCATTGGGATTGGGGTTGTGTACGAATAAATCTGTATATGGTGCTGTAGCTATAGAATGCATCGTAATGCCGTTGCCATACAGCCAAACACGTGTTTTTTGTCATGCTCATGCATCTATGACGTTGCTGGCATATATCTTGCATCATGCCCGCCAAGGCTGAGGGTCTCCAGCGTGTTAGATAATCCAAATCTGACTACGTACCTGGGTAGGTACAAGACCGCTATGTCATAGGGAGGTAGGCAATGCAGGGCAGGACCTTAGTCCAGTGGAAATCGGGACCGAGCTCTATAGCACGCGAACACGGTTACATCTGGTGTCAGTCACAGCCTTACAAACTGTCGGCATGAACTCTGCCTTGAAGTGAAGAAGTAGGTACATGCGCATACATGTCCAGCACAAGCCGCACAGACCAGGATAAGGCTCCACCATGAATTCCACTATGGGCCGCGACTTATGTATACCTGGCCAGGTCGGCGTCGGGCGTGGTGCGACAGTGTCCTGGCGTTCTGGTCGAGGTAATCAAGGGTACTGCCAAGGGGCTGTCAAGTCTTGTTTTTCTTACTCGATCTTGCCAACTCGGATGATGGCGACCAATGAGTGACGACGATGATACGGACGCATACGTATAATAAGTATATGTAGAGCACGCCCCTCACATCATGCAATACCTACCATGTCTGCACCAACTACTATACAAAAAAATAATAAAAAAGACAACAATAAGTGTACAATACAGACAAACAAACAATACTTCGGCAATACTACTTGACTTACTTGCCCATTGTTCTGGATTCCTGAGTTCGAGACGGTCCTTAGACAGTTTTGGTTAGTCGCGAGAAATTCCTCCTATTACCCGTGTATCGCCACCATTGTACAACAGCTACAATACCTACGATTCGCTGCCTGGATAGATACCAACCATTCCATTGGCATCCTGCGGGCACACCGACGCTGTGGTCCAGACACACACACATATACACATAGATCACATAGATCACATAGATCACACCCATATACGCATATCCGCACATACGCGCGCACACACACACGCATATCTGCCCATCCTCGCCATCGCCGTCGTAATCTGGGCCTACGCACGGTTGTTCGACAACGCGGCATGACCGCCCGGCCGAGAGTCAAGCTCAATTGCCATGTTTCACTCCCGTGCGTAACGTGCAAATCATTGCTATAGACGCTTCGTTTTATACGCTGCCACGACCAATGGTCGGCTAGCCATTCCTTCCGCTGTCGCGCCCGTTGCTTACCCGTTCGGCCGCCGTCGAGCTGTCTGCGACCCTTGCGTCACGCTATGTCAATAGAGTTCGGCCGATAGTCCATCGACATTCGTCCCGTGCCGTCCAGACACGCGTCCTGCCCCGGCATGCTTCATCTTCGCTTTCACAGACGGACCCCGTCCAATCCCACCTCCCCTGTGTTCGACCGCTCCTCCTGGGACACCACAGCCGTCCAGCCCGCCAATCTCGTCCCCGTCGACGGCGTCCCAGCTCCTGATGTGCGCCCGCGCTCATCCACCTCGGTTCCCTTCGCTCAGGCCCATAGCCAGCCCTCGTCACAGCTGCAGCGAGATCAGAACCCTCCCGTGCTGCCGCCAATCACGAGGGTTGTCTCTGCCGACTCTGTACTGTCCGTGCATAGCCAACACTCGGAGCAGAAACTAGGCGAAGACACCAAGTCGCGCGACGAGTCGAAACCTCTGCCTCGGTCCCCCTACAATGAACAGTCCCGATTTATTGGTGGGCTAGCCTTGGAGAATTACCGTCGGGAACAGGCTGCTCTGGGTCAGCCTGCACAGCAGCGAGGAACCTCTAATGCGCCACCAATAGCCTCAACCTCACCCGCAGTCTCACCCTCCGGCGCCAGCGCACCAATATCTACTTTCAGCAATAAGCCTCAACCTCCACCTCCACCTGCACCCCCCGCCAAAGCTGCCAGAGTTACCTCGTCTTTCGTGAGCCCGACAGATCTTCAAAATGCGCCGTCGACAGGAAAACGGCCGCCAGGGGCTAGGATGACACCCGACGTATCTGTAGCACCAAACCCTCCTGTGGCGCGGGACCCAGCAAAATCCAAAAAGGGGTTACCTTTTCTTAAAAACCCAATGTCCACATTGCTCGCGAGGAGAAAGACCAGCCAAAGCATCCCGGATCTTACACTGTCAACACGTGAACCCACCTATGATCCTCGAATACGAGGCACCCGAGTACATGACTTTAGCAATCCACGACCATGGAAACCCGTAGTTCAACGTAGCAATATCGGTAATGAACCCACAAACCCTGGAGAAGGTCAGATCTCCCAATCACAATACAATGCGTCAGTTATACCGCCAACTAGGGCCCCACCAGTTCCTCCCAAGGATGAGCATGTCAGGTCAAGTCGAACTTCATCCTCTCACTCCAAAGGCTATTCTATGGACACAACGTTGAGCCAAAGGTCTCGAGATTCCTCGGGAGCTCAGCTCGTTGAAACACATGCCGATGAAGAAACTGCCCTGCGACGAAATATACCAAGCGCTCTTTCTAGAGTCTCTATGTCTCGCAAGACATCAGCGGCGTCTGTCAAAAGCTCTTTCTCCGCTATCCCTAGGCACATGAAGAGCACTTCGTCCCGTTTCAGTTTCGATATGATTGGAGCCGCAGAGCAAGAAAAGCTATTAGAGGAGAGACACCGACAACGGCAACAAGATAAAGCCTTGGGCTTACATGGCGATCGAAGAGATTCGCGCTTTGACGAGTTTGATGAGGATGCATTCGACTATGACGCGATGGATTACGATGATGACTTGGAAGAGCGAATCCCTGGTGTCAATGCTGACTTAGATGATTATGAGGAAGATTTTGAAGCAGCAAATGACCCGGATAATGATCAGGATAACTTCGCAGGATTCGTGTTCCAGAGATCAGAACCAGTGTCCTCACTGACAAGCCCTTATGGTCCTGGGGTACTCCCAACGCCGAGGGATGCTAATGGAGACATCATTGGATATGCTCAGACAGCGGATACTCCAAGATTGGAGCAGTTTCCAGAGGACTCTGCAGATCTCGTTGCTGAGCGTACCCCCAGTCAACTTTCCAACGACGGTACTGCTGCGGGCCTAGGAATTCAAGAGCTGGAAACTGTCATGGAATCTCCTGAGTCCGCAATTCCACGTCCACTCGAACCACAAGCTGAAAAGAGAACTCGTCTCAGTAAAGACGACGAACTTTACTTCAATGATGGCCTAATTCATGACTTTGATGGAGAAGGAGATGGCTCGACTTTCGATGAGTCTATCTTCGACATGAATGACACCGACCAATACGGACGCCCAATACCTCAAATGTTCGCTAACGCTTTGGCACAAAGAAACGCAGCGTTGGAGACGAAGAAGCGGGAATCTGATATAACCTCTCGGCTCTCGGCTCAGTCCGCCGTATCGCATTCTACTGCTCATACTTCATTAAGCGCTGACACGCACTTAAAGACAGCAAATCAGCAGAATGAAGCAAATACGTCGCATATAGCTCAGGATGAAGCAGATAATGCACATATTGTTCAACCTCAGGTACCACAACAAGCGCTCCCCGAGGTAGGAGGCGATGCAGTCGCAGTATATCAGGCAGCGTTGGCGGCCGCTGCGCACAAGGCTGCAGCTTCTGGTAAATTTCGTAGAGATTCCTCTCCCGAACCGCCAAGGGATTTCACAGTTACATCACCTACAACATCAGGATCATGTTATTCGCAACAAGACGCGATCAACGAGGATGAATTGGCTGACTATGAGTATGATGACGGGTTTTCGGCGGGACTGGATGATTACGAGCTAGATGATGATGCCATTATCGCAGAAGCCAACGCGAGTGCTCTGGCTAACGATTCTGATGGCTGGTATGGACAAGAATTTGGCTTTTACTCCGCTCCTGTCTCGCAGCCAAGCCATGCTCAGAGCTCACTTAGTGAAAAAAACCTATACCAGTACTCCCATGGCGGGTATTTCGGTCCCAGCGGAGTTAATCGCACAACTTCAGGCCGTGTCGTTTCTCGAGAACCAAACTTGACACCTATTACAGAACGTTCTGAATACTCAAACAGGAATTCGCTAATGAGCATTGGCTGGCCGCAAGGACCTAGTAGTGGTGCCGCTATACAAAGTCCTGGGCTAGCTCAACTTGCAATGATGGCAGAAGACCACGATATGTCTCTATCGGCTTTGCTAAAACTCCGCAATAAGGCTTGGGGCGGATCCCAAGCCTCACTTGCAAGCTCTCGTGACGGTTCTCCCTATGATCGAAATGGTGCTACTAGTCCTTTGGGCCAGGAACTTGGTGGTGGTGGTCTCGCCCCTGGTAGAAAAAACTCGACTTTCTCGATCTATAGTCAGGACTCTACAGGAGCTGGGAGTGATGCCGGTAGTCCCACCTTAACAATGGCTATTCCAAGTGTAACCACAAACTCGATCCCGTCCCTCGCCATGTCGCCCAGCTCAGCAGCATCTCCAATTCCCGCACCAGTCTTCTCCCCTTTACTGGGCTCTACAACATTCCCACCTTTATCTGAAGTTGAGGAACCAAATTCTCCAGAAACCGCGGGCAAATCAGCACACGCGGCAAATGATAGCATTCCATCGAAACCGCGGCCAGGCATAGGGCATTGGCGCAGGGGAAGCGCTGATTCGATGGGTTCTCGAACGACGACACACTGGAGAGACAGATAAGATACTGGTATTCGAACATGACGTTGTCGGCGGAGAGATGACAGAGAGGCTCTTATTTCCAATTGTTGGATTTCGGCGAAGAAAACTACTCTTTGCGGTAATGGTAGTTGATTTTAGCGGAGCGGCAAAGAAGTTCTTTTATCGGCATCCTCTACTATTTCATAGCCTTTGATTTTTACGAGACTACTATATATATGGCACATGGCATAAGGCGTCACAACCCGGATTGGGCATAGGGTTGGACACAGGTTTTGCATTGGATACGGATTTGGGGGGTTTATAGTCGTACAGATGGGTTCACCTTGTTGGTGACGTCAGTTAATAATAATAACCAGACATCAATCTCACAGACTTCAATGTCTACGGTATTGCCTCATGGCTTCGATATTGCTCACACATTTATAAGGGGATGTCAGCTGTTATGGTAAATATGCTATTATTGGAGGTATGTAAGACGTCTACGCCTCAAACAAAACTGATGTATGGCACAAAGATCCTGCATATGAAATCCTGTACATGATCCTACATATCATTTTGGCCTCTATCGTCCCTAAGTGGCATATTACCAATACAATCACGGCAGGCGTCCACACCTGTAGGCGAAACATCTGGTACTCTTTCTGTCTAGCCTCCTACATATCATGCCGGTCCGAATAGTAGCAAGCGAGCTCGTTCTAGCGCTGAAGCATCTAAGTTAACCACATATCAAGTCTGCGAAACGCCGTGCTCCCCGACGACGGGTTTCGCAGCGAGCGCAGTCTGTTCAAGGGTTTGAAGAGTATCGAATTTCCAGTCCGACAACAACGGCGAATCCGGTTCGTCCATTTTGGTGCTCTTTGGCTCATATTCCCGCACACGCTTGACAGCCTTCTCTTTCAATTCTTCTACAGCCGCTTTCATCTTCGAGTCATCTGTTAGCCATTTCTCAGCCGAGAGGAAAAACTGGCGATAGGCTTTCCCGTGACTCTCTTTGAACAGGAAGCCAGACGCGCGAAGGATTTTTGCACAGGCGAAGCAGGGCCGCTTGCTGCAGCCCATCACGTTCCAGACGTCTTCCCTCTCTGAGGATGGAACTGGGGATGGAACTGAGGGTGGGAAGTACTGCAGCATCTGAATCTCACAGTGCGGTTGAACATGCCACCGGACTTTTGCCTTTGCCTCTTTTACCTCCGATTCGCTCATTCTGTGGTTCTGCTCATTCGCTAACTTGTCAATAGCTGCCTCGATCTCTTCCGAATAACGCACTCCAGGACCTCGAAGCAATTTGATCTCCAGCCGCGCCCCTTTTGAAACGAGGGTGTTTTGGAACTTGGCGAATATTCGATATGCTCTGGGGACTTTCATGAGATTTGTAAGGTTTCTTAACATTATCAATTTTTTGTCAGGATATACTGGTCCAGAAGACGTGCGTCTTTCAAGGGGAGCTACTTCTTCTCGTAAGCGCGTATACCATGCGTCAAATTGATCCCCGTTTTCTTTCGGGAACTTGTCCCAGCAATCTTCAACTAGCGAGCGTACAAATTTCTCGTTCCACGGACCTTTGCCCAGTTCTCCTTTAACGTGCTCCAAAAATTCGCGTATCCAAGCGTCGGAACCCTGCAAGTCCTCATCGCGTATCCCCTCGAAGCATTTCAGCGCTTGCTCCGTATAGCCTGTGATCCGCTCGCTACAACAGCGCGTCAGCTCCATCCACAAAGCACTCTTGAAATCAAGCGGATTTGCATCGCAGTTCACTGCGTTCTGCCACTTCCACCTGTACGCCCTGTCGCCTTTGGACCAGAACCTCGCGTTAGTAGTCAGATACAGCGTGAAGAACGACTTTGTGCGGTCCTCCTTTTGTGGCTGTTCGCGGAGCACACTGGCGACTACATGCTCCCCGCCTCTAGACCGCGAAAAGATCAGCGCTACTGCCCAGAGGATATCTGGCAGGTCGACGCCGATGTTGTTGGCGAAGCTAAGGTCCGATGAGCTCGCGAATTTCTCGAATACCGAGTCTTCGGTTATATTGCCTGAAGCGGATTCCTGTTGGGGTTGGATGACATCCAGGATCGTGAGTGCTGCGGATAGTTCTATCAAGGTTTCGTGGGAAGACGGTGTTGGTGGCGGCTGTAGAGTTAGCTCAGGTTTTGCCGCCTTAATCGAGGTTGGGCCGTTTAGTCTTAGTCGTGAAGGCATTTCGTTGTGCTAGTTTTTGAATATTCAACTGATGATGATGAGTTGCATGGTAGCTGCTTAATAGGTAGCGAACGATCTCTAGTTATATACATATTCAGAACTCATTCTGAGGTTCTCAACTATACCTAAGTGATAGACACACCCGTCATGTCTTGCTCTCACGCTGTCACTTTAAAAGACGGTTGTCGATATACAAAGGCTTCTTCACAATGTTGAAGCACACGTCCCGTGTTATGAGGGTAATGATACTCTCTCTGCGGCTCAATGGTTTGTATTGCTTCGTTCTCTTTCGCCTTTTGTTTGGAAAAGCTGCGATGAGCCTCCCGTGTGCGTTTGATACTGAGACAACATCAGACACGCTCACCTTCAAACCTGCTGAAAGGCACATATTGAGTTACCTACGCGCCGCGTGGGAAAGGTGATACATTGCGGATTGGGATTATCTTCAACAACGCTGATAATGGGAACATGCTCATTAATACACATTCTCAACATCAGGAAGTATCTAAACGTTCGTAGTTATTCAATAATGAAGTCGTTCTAGTTGATATATGTAATGTAGTTTAGAGGAAGCAAACAACAGTGCATCACCCTATGATTATTTATCAGTAGCTACACTCAAAGGCCTTGGTAAATATTATAAGGTAGGCTCAAGGAGAGAAATAAGTGTATACACTATTGAGTGAGTTTCCAACATGCTATGAATGAAATAGACTCTTTAGCGTTATCTACGGAGGGAGTTAATTTAAGCTGTATTGACTAGCTATTCACTGTCAAGGTACTAGTTAGATAACACACTGCTAGTGCGTAAATATGTAAAATTTACACGGTATAGTAGGCCTAAAGGAATCAATACCATAACTCATATAGCCAGAGTTTATTAGCCTTTTGAGAGTCAAGCAGTGCTCACACAAATGGGTATTGAAACCCAGATTGAAGATACACTTAGAGACGTAGACCCCGAAGATTAGGCAGGCCAGTTTTGGCCGGGCTTGGCGGGATTTGAAGGTCGATGAGTCATGCCGCGGAAGCATATCCCTTAGCATTAGCTATAGCAGGTTATTAGGTAAACTTGCAGCTACTACGACGCATCTTGGAATCAAGCGATACTAAATGGGATATCGAGTCATGTCGAGGGGAGGGCGTATATGAATTCCATGACAAAGCGCATTGCTTGTAGACTAGTACTTTTTGTAATCAACGATCGTTGATGTTAGCTAGAGAGCAGCGGGATTAACCCGCAAGTCAAAATATATAATATAGATCAAGGCCAAGCAGAAGACGAGGTCACAAAGATAGGTTAGAGTAGCTTCATCAAAGCCGTCTACTGCCCACCTCGCTCTACCTTTACAGAATCATAGTCACGGACTAGCAATAAACTAGATCATCAAACCACGAAGTCATAATGGCACAAAATGCAAGCGCCAGCGCCCTTAAGGCTCTTTACCAGCGACCTAACCACCCCATCGTCTTCGCCAACGTCTGGGACACCCTCAGCGCACGCGTCGTCGCCGAGTTACCGACGAGCGAAGCCCTCGCAACGGCCAGCTTCGCAGTGGCGCGCGCCGAAGGACTCGACGATGAGCAGCTGACTCTAGACGTCAACTTAGCCGCTATTCGCAAGATCGCAAGCGTAGCGGCCGAGTTCAAGAAACCACTGACCGTCGACATTCAAGACGCATATGGCCCCGATCTTGAGAAAGCTATCAATGCTCTCATAGACCTTGATGTGGCCGGTGTCAACCTGGAGGACTGTGAGCTGGCAACGGGGAATCTGTATGATGTTGACGAAGCCTCGGCACGCATCGAGCGCGTCCTCGACGTCGCTAAGCAAAGAGGCGTGCCGGATTTCGTCGTCAATGCGCGCTGTGACGCTCTGCTGAAAGGGCACGCGTTGGATGAGGTCCTGTCGCGCGGGAAGAGGTATCTAGCCGCGGGTGCTACGACAGTTTTCGTATGGGGCGCTAAACGCGGTGTCTCGAGGGATGAAGTCGAGCGAATGGTCAAGGAGTTCGATGGTCGATTGGCTGTCTTGGCCAAGACGACGCCGGATGGGCTCAGTGTCAAGCAGTTGGCTGAGATTGGTGTCGCGAGAATTAGTGTTGGTCCGACGCTCATGCGTGCTGCCTTGAAGACGATGGAGGACCAGGCGAAGGATCTGTTGGAATGGAGATGAAGTAGGATTTGATGAACACTATCGGGATCCGTTAATTTAGGGTTTAGCAAGCTTTCTTGTTGAAGTTTACACGCTGTATACAATACTCGTATTATTCGCAACCAATCAGAAGTCTCAGGAACGTAATAGGCATACCTCTTCGCGGAAAGGCGGGAAAATAGTCTATCGGAAAAAGAAAAAGAAAAAGCAGATACCTAGCTGCTATTCATTGAATGTGTCCAACGTGCAATCATCGACTCTTCCCATACGAAATTCAACAGTAGAGGTCTTGTTTTAACAGTCTTTGATCTACTTATTTCTAGGAGAGTAGAGTCGCTAACCTCTTCATGACCTATTAATAGAACTGAGCTCGACGTTTCTAGGAACAGGCTACGGTATATAAGTATCAGTAGAGTGAACGGGACTTTACTTACAATCGGCAATGCATGTTTCAGCCACCACTGGGCTTTAAGAGTGGGATGACCACTTTGCCAAGCTATACTACGGTAGATGCCGGGTACCTACACCTTGGTCAGGAATGAGACTTGATGGCTGCCAATGCTCTACGCTATGATCGTCTCCGTGAAGTTTAGTAGGACTACTGCAGTGTACGTGGGTATTATACAGACATTACATAAAAGGTTAATTAGATAACCGATCCCCAAGGACTGTAGGAAACAAAACAAAAGTAACGCTTCGGGATATATTTTGCGACTTGACGAACTGTAGATAGGTAGTACCGACGCTACGTGTACACGTGTGCTACCATACAGTCTGTAAACATCACCAATGGGAAAACCTTGTCATCGTAACACCGAACCATAGCACAATTCACTAAGCCTGTTTACCTACCGAGATCTGCCGCATAAGATGCTTGATACGTCTTGGCTCGGCTCATTGGAGCCCTGCTGTTTGATTCCGCGGAGCTTGGCTGACTCAACTGACCCTGGCTTTCACGAGATAGATCGGCCACACCCCTTTTCAACATGACATTGAAATAAGCCGCACGACCAAAACTTGTGGGGTTGTGTAGTATCTGGACCGGGTTATACGTCAACTAGGCCCCCAATTACTAGGCTGCATCATTCAGCTCTACTACGGTAGGTACCTACATCAGCGCAGATGGAGTGTACGCAGACTTTACTTCCCTTTTACAAATACCTAGTGTGTTCCTGTGCAATAGCTCTGATAACATATACGCGAGACTCATTGTAGTATATATCTGTATCTACACTCCATGTAAAGGACTGAGTTAAGTAACAAGTAAGGTAAGGTGTTAGAGAACCTGGGGCAGTGCTCAACGTATATGTAGTATTCTAAATTCTAATCAAAGTAGGGCGAACATGGACCAATCGTCGAACCTTTTATGCAATGGGATCGCCGATTACGGTAGTATAGGCTATCAGAACCGGCCTATCTTAATACGGTCTTAGTATGCTGGGAGGGAGCTTTTCTTATTTTTGTGTTTCGTTGAGGGACTCTCTCCCTTACGTTACTCATCCGTACGTTATGATTTCTTTTTCAAATGTTATATTAATCCCCGCTTCTCAAGTCGAATTCCTAGTGAGCTTGGCGCTCTTAGCCTCGTCTTCATTCTTTTTGATTTTGTCAGGTCTCTTATAGAGTGACGACAACCACGAGGATGAGATACCTCGCTGTAGTTGCGCGACCACTGGTGGTCTGCGCTCTCAGCATTCTACCCCTAGTCGGGGCTTCAAGTATCTTAACGTTCAGCGATCGAAACTGTAGCACGCTTTCAGGTACAATCAAAGTACAGGATAGTACTGGCTCGGGCGAATGCACGAAGGTCACGTCAGGTTATGCTAGCTTTATGATTGGGACTTTGGGTGATGGCTGTACAGGTATGTTGTGTTACAGACTGTATTCATCTAGGGTCCAATAATCAAGTGATAGATATTTAACAAAATAATGCGAGTTTAGTTACTGTCTACGGAGTTGATCCTAAAGAACCATTCTGCTCATCTACAAATAATGAGCTTGCTGAAACCTCAGTCTGTTACAACACGACGTGGACTCAATTCAGCGTCGATGTCTGCTCTCCTGTCGCGTCAACGTCAGATTTAACCTCAACGTTAATGTCGGCAACATCAACATCAATGACAACCCCAACAAGAACGTCTGAACCTACCAGCAATAATCTTAACGTTGGGGCAGTTATAGGCGGTACAATTTCGGGAGTCTTTGTCGTTGCTGCTGTCGTAGGATCAGGACTCTATTTCTTTTGGTTTCGCCCAAAACACCAGAAGCAAATGGCAGAGTTGCCCGCCCAGTCAGAAGCATCCCCCACTGGAAACAAGGATGCTTACGCGATGAATGACATTCCCGTGAAAGTTAACCCGTACACGGAACTTCCCGATGAACCCCAGGTATACGAGTTATCACCACAATACATAGCCGAAGTCCACGAAGAGACACACGTACGATACGAATTGCCGCCTTGACATATCATCATGAACAATCTCATTGCGCGTTAGCATGTTAGAGAACAGAGTTATCACGACTGCATATTCGGCTTCAATGAACTCAGCATCATCGGTTACCTAAAGGCAATATCATACTCGAATCTGTACGTCTTTGCTGAAGGCAGGAGTCTTGCGGCCACACGGAATGAAAACATTCTCATCCCCGAAGATGTATACTATGTATTTGGTATTCCGCCTTACTCTAGAAGCGGTCTTTAGTGCCGTACGCTGTCCCTATAGACCTTTCAGGAAGCCAAGGTGCTGGAAAGCCGGCGGGCATAATAAGAAAGAGACCAGGCGACGAGATATATGAGAGACCACAAGAGAGGTTGACATCAGAGAGATCTTTACTGTGCTGAAGATCGTATCAGTGGCAGCCTCTATTCTTTTAATTGGTTCCAGGCACAGATGTATCTACAACCCTACGAGCCTGATCCATTTATACTAGGGTTCCTATGAAGGAGGATATACTTGACGGGCTTGAAATGACCTACTATACTCGCCAACAGTATTCTCCGCCATAAGCTCAACGGAGCTAGCTGGGGCTGAACTGGGCATCAAGAGGCGGTAGTTTCCCTAGTGCTATGTTTAATTTTCCAACATTGGCTGCAGGTTGTGTAATCATCATCACCCCAATCTGAGTGTGTGTTCCAGTTTGTCGGTCAGGGGAGCTTCTGTTGATAAGGACCGAGCGAAGGCATGAGTTTCTCGACTACAGTCATAACACTTAAATTACTGAACGCGAAGAATATGGTGGTTACGTGTATTCGGCGAAGAACAACAACTCCTCCATACGATTATAATAGCAGGATATTATATAATGACGAGAGATTCGCCGACACGCCTGACATAGATTCCTTCTTTTTATACCCTTTGGTCGTAGCAATGCCAGGTAGATATTGATTAGAGACTCAGCCCACCTGTATGATATGTCCCCCTTTCCCAAGGTGATTGGAAACGAGATGTTTCTCTAACCCGACTCTGTGTGCGAATGACCATTACGTCGATGATTTCAACGAAAGATGTCGCGGCTCTAGTTCGATATCAGTTGTCGCCTCCTAGAAATAAAACATAATATACGTGTCAGATGGCTCAGGACGTAGAGGTTTTTTTTTTCGTGGGTCATCAGATTGTATTGAAGTCAGAACTAACTAGCCAACCCTATATTTCGCGAACGACGAGCACAGAAATCTCAAGCCCTCTATAACAGCGTTTTCATCATCAAGCCGAGCGTTATCGTCATCGATCGCTGTAAATCCAAAGAGTGCAAACGCCGCCCAAAAGCTTGAAAAAGAGTCAGTCAAATCAGTCTAGTTCATTTCAACCCAACATTGCCACGATGCGAAAGACGCCAATTTTTACTTCGCAAGAATATTTTGATCCCAAGCCGGGGGTTCTCTCTTATGGCTTCCAACACCGACACCCAGGTCTATGAACAATGCCAGCAATGGCCACAACCAGCGCGTCGACAGCAATAACGTACCCCCCGATCGTGAACCCCGCAGACGCATCCCCCCGGCTCAGCGCCCACCAAACCGCGATACCAAAACTAGCCGCAATGCCCAAGATGGCCGTGGCGATGAGGTAATAGCAGACCCTCTTGGCAGCTGACAGCGGCGGTAATAGGGACCTCGTCCGCGTCGCATTGACGGTCGCATCACCACTATAACTGTCAGTGTGCCCCTGAGTGCCGTCCGAAGCACCACTCGCCGCCGCACCTCCCCGCGGGCGTCGTGGAGTATTTTTCCTCGCGGGGGATGGAGACGACCTTGAAAGCCGACGGGGTCGACGCGGTGGGCCGGCCTCAAGATGACACGGGTCTATATCGAGGCCGAAGAGCTCATCGTCATCGTCCTCATCGTCCTCTGCACCCTCATATCCGCTCGCCTCGCGGTCGCGGATCCGTTGGTACGCTTCCGACAAGCGCACGAAGATATCTGCCGCGATAACGATGCCCTGCCCGATGTCCTGGAGATTGAGGCCCGCAATTGTCAATCCGGGGTCCGGGGTAGTGGCAGCAGGAGAAGGAGCAGGGACGTTCAATTGTGCTCCAGCAAACGCGCGGCTCTGCGATTCAAGCACGCGGGGGAACTCGTCGTCGTCACTTTCGTCGTCGTCGCCTCCAGCAGACTGCAGGATGCGGCTGCGGGTGAAGGGGTCCTCGACCTTGATCTCGATCCCGACGTGCCGTCCACCGTCGGCGCCCCGGGTACCGCCGCGTCGCAGGATAGCCCCGGAGGCCGGGAAGCTCTCGAAGTCGTCCGTCGGGCGCACGATGCTGTCCGAGAACTCGCGGTCGTAGTAGTACGATCGCCTGCTGTAGGTGACGCCCGACGTGTTCGGCCCGACGTCGCGGGACCACGCGGATCGCGTGGGCACGCTGACCTTGCTGTCCACCTTGGGCGACATCGTCCGGCTGGATCGAGCTAGCTAGCAGGTCAATCGGCTTTTGTCAAAAGCGACTGCTATCGCATAGGCGATTTTTATTTTTAATTTTTAATTCTTCCCCTTTTCGGAGGATCGATTTGAAAATACCATAATCCGTTTGATTTGAGGGGAACAAAAAAAAAAACTCCTCCCATCTTACCTTTGATATGAGATTTTTTCGGGGGCGGTCGCGAAGTGAGACGGTATGGCGAGCTACTGTAGCTCAGCCTTCAACACAGCTTACGGTGCATCCTGGCGAATACTATCCGGGGAGTTTTGGCCTTCAGAAGGCCAATGAAAATTAGTGTCGCATTGGGGCTTGGATAGGGGGCATCCATTGCGTATGCAGACAGGTAACATCGCACGAGGCGGAGTATTGAAGCCAACCCTCTAATAATACCATGAGTACATATAGCCGAGTATTAAGAAACTTAACTGAAATATACCAACATATATAATAAAGTTGTAAGGTATAGATAGGATTATAGAACGGGGTGTTAACTTCAAAGTATGAATATATTCACAGTGGTTTAATCTGTAATGTACCAGTCACTTATAAAAGTTCCATATATACAACGCCGTCTCTTGTCCTCTACCATATGTGTAAAAAGACGGCATCCATGGTGTCGCCGACTATTTTCATTGTTTCTCGAATGTAAACTCATCCTACAATGATTTCCGCCTCATCTCACATCCTTATCCACCTTTAAAAGTTCCCAAGGCAATCATTCGAAAAGACTAGGCTTGTCTTCGGTGGTCTTTTAAACGAAATATATGTTGTAAATCGAAACCCGTAACATGAATCATCACATTCATTAACCCAGGAAAAGTTTAGAGGCTCTACGCGCTTCCAGATTGGAATCCAGCGAGCGCGGGGAACTATTGACAGATAAGAGTGTCTATTTCCGATAATGAAGATTATAAATCCTTATCAGGTGTAAACGTTGTCTCCTACGCATACATAAGAGTTCTCCTACCTCCCGTACCTATCCGGGCGGTCATAGATGTGCCTATCCTGTGGCCTCAACTGCTGTTGCAAAACTGGTGGCTGTTGCTGTTGCTGCTCACGAAGATGTGGATCTCGCGGGTCTTGTCCCTGAGGCGGATACACTCTACTGTCGTAGCTAACAGGTGTATAACTTCTTGGAGGGCCTAGGTCCCGTGAGTCCCGCCCGGGGACAGGTGCGTTTGTGGGTGGGTTGGGATATCGAGTATAGCCCGCCGGGCCCTGCGGCGGAGGTGGTTCAGGGGCACGCGAGGAGGGGGGATAAGATGCCTGTATAGGTGTTTGCATACGTGAAATAGGAAAATTATCACGTAGTGCCATTGGATCATGCCCACGAGGCGGTTGAGGAGTGTTCACCCATGAAGATTGTGGTGGAACAGAACTGCTTGGCTGAGGAGGTTTTGGCGCAGATGCGTGCTGTGCAGCCCAAGCCGACTGTGTTGGCTGTGGTTGGGTCGACTTAGGGGGTTGTGGTGGATGCGAGGACCATACTGGTTGTTGCTGCTGCTGCTGTTGCTGTTGTTGCTGCTGATGTTGTTGTTGTTGATGTTGATGTTGCTGTTGTTGGATTGGATGACTTGAGTTCTGAGTGGGCCATCCAGCCTCCCGACCCGTAGATGAGGACTCGTGACTTCTTAATATAGATTGGTGAGGGGTATACTGAGGTGGAGGGGATGAGGCATTAGGAGGTTGTGGCTGGATCGGTGCTCCATAAGGATATGAAGGTTGAGATTGATACTGAACCTGTGGAGGTTGAGCAGGAACCTGGTAATGAGGCGTGTTTTGAGGAGAGCTGGCGGCGGTAGGCGGGAAAGGACGTGGGCGGCCTCCATAATAATCTCGTTCTACGGCCCCTTCTAAAGGCATATGTCTTGGGGCGCTCAAGGGCTGAGCCTGAGGTGACGCAGTATACGGTTTCAGTGATGGCATTGAAGAAGGTGGAGGGGGTGGTGGCGGGCCTCGTGGATATCCATAAGGTTGGGCCTCTGCTATAGAAGAATCACGGCGCACATGGGATGGTGGTGGCGGCGGCGGCGGCGGTGGTCGAGAGAGGTTGGAATGAGGTGGAGGAGTTGACGACAACTTAGGTGCCGCGGGCACTTCAACTACTCTCTTCGGAGGAGGCGCTGGAGGATCATCATTCAGGAGAGCCATCAAATTAGATGTTTTAGGGGCTCGAGGAGGCGCGGGGGTAACTGATGGTGGGGTACGTTGAGCTGGTGGCGCGTTATATGACTCTGTGCCACTTGCACGAGACAATGGTCGAGCGAGTGTCAACATAGACCGTGAGGGTATAGGGGAGGATGGAGTTGAATCGCTCCTGAAGGCCCGACCAGGCTGATGTTGAAGAACCGCATACGGTGCTTGAGGGGCTTGAGCTGGATTGCGAGGAGCTTCTACTGGTCGTGATGACAACGCCATACTCTCTCCACGCGATGGCGGAACTCGAATCGCCGCGGGAGGTCCGCCGTAAAAGTCGTGAGGAGCGAGATCCGGTTCTTGCTTGACACGCATCTGCTGCCGCTCTGGTTGGCGAGCTGGTTCCTTTGAAGGTTTCGGTTCGGGTTTTGGTCGTTCAATTTGAGGGTCTACTGAAGAACCAGGTAATGGATGTCTTACGGGTGATTCTGATACAGATGATGGGACGGGATGGGGAGGCTTCGAGACCAGGGGGGTACGAGTAGTTTGTTGAGGGAACGGTTCGCGTTCACGGTCAGGAAATGGAAGGGGGGCTCTCAAGGGCCGAGAGGCTGGGGACATTGTCTGCGTTGTTGGCTGGGAAAGGGGTTGCGATCCTACTTGGGGAATGAGATGACTCGGCACGAGAGGAGGTACTTGGGTCGTCTGAGCGAATGGCGATGGCACAACTGGCGGTGGCTGAGGTTGAGCAGCAATAGGGACATTGAAACGGGCATTCATCGACTGGCTGGCAGGAGGATGTTCCATTTTAGGAGCAGGCACCTCTTCCATGGTAGCATCCGCAGCCGCAAGTGGCCGATTGCTTGAAGTATCGTAGCGCTTCTTAGCACTTGGGGTCAATACCGGGGGAGGTGGCCTCTTCTCTCCTCGATGTTTCCGATCATCTGCTTCTTTAACGATTACTTCCCAATCGGCGGTATCTTTTCGGCGGGTGTAATAATTTTTCACCTGGTTGGAGTTAGTAGAGCCGTACGGCAATGTTATATAAACGTAAAACACATACCATGACTGCGGTTTTGGTCCGCATGTGGGCGGCAATTGCCGCCCAATCGCTTCCAAAGGACTTCAGCAATGATGGGAACTCTGCGGCTTCGGGCACGCTCCAATAGCTAGAGGGTTGACCACCAGACTTTCGATCTGGGGGCGGTGTCGGTTGGCCAATATCGAGTACAGCCACGGGAGGTTGTGGTGGTGGTTCCGGTCGTAAAGGCGGAGGAGCCATTACGTCTGACATGGAAGAAGGAGGACCACCCCTTTCAGGGCTAACAAGAGGCTGCGTCTGTGAATAAGGTTGTATAGGCATACCAGGAGCTGACTGTGCAAGATTTGGCGCCAACTCATACTGAGAGGGGAGACGAGGGATTTCGTCTTGGGTTTGCTGGCCAATCCAGTCTAAGTTCTGAACTCTAGACGCAGATCGCGAGCGGTTACCCTTAGTGGCCGGAGACGGTGTCGGTCCAGGAGTAGGTGCCGCAGCAAGAGTGACCGCAACTCTTGTCGTTTTCTGATCCTTGTCCTTGGCTCGACGTCCCCTCTTGGGCTTTTCAGCAGTCCCATCTGCCCTGGCTGCAGCCGCACCCCTCCGTCCTGGAGTCCCAGCAGGTGTTCCACTTTCGCCGTCCGTAGCAGGCGTGGCTTCCGAGTTGAAGGTAGGGGCAGCCGCCCTACGAGGCCGCCGTCTTTCGCCATTCTCCCCGGTCTCCTGCGTTTCTTCGTTGTCATTGTCTCCGTTCCCAAGCTCCGACACTAGAGCACTTGATCGCGTTTTACCACGGCCGCCCCTTTTACGCTTCTTGGGCTGCTTCTTAAGCTTCTCCTTGAGATTAAGCTCATCTTTCTCCTTTTTAAGGTAATAGTACTGAATAGCTGTGCCGAAATCTCTGTGGGCGAGTGGTTCGGAAACCCGACCCCATTGTTTAGGATATTCCATATAGGACTTTTCAAATGTTCCGCTCTCGTCCTCGCCAAAGTTATCTACAGGGGGCAAGACTTCCCATGTCGCCACAATCTTTTCTGGTTGGACGTAGCCTGTGTTACTGCTGTAAAATTCGTTCTCTCTTTCTTTATCTGTCTGGTACTGGCGAGGTATCACGGCTTCCTTGTCGGTCCTATGTTTCTCCCTTTCAGCCTGCAGCTGTCGTTCACGTTTTTCGTCCTCGATTTTTTTGGATTCTTCGAGGACTCTCTCTAAATCACGCTCCGAAGCGTACCTGCTCCGTCGTGGGTGCTCAGGTTTTGGCTCTGGGACTAGTCCAGGTTTCGCAGGGCCTAGGTCACCAGCACCAACGACACAACTGAACTTCTCGCGACTCTTGACTGCAACGGGTTCGTCTGACATTGTGAATCGAATGTAGTTGTCATAGTTTGCGCTATAAGTCTTCTTGAGCTGTGTTTCCATAACGTGCTGGCTCCATGCTTCGTCTTCCAATTTTTGAAGGATAAAGGCACTAACATCCGGTTGTAAAGCGTTCATGGACCTCATAAATGCTTTATCTTTATCCCAAGGTTGCTCATCAAAGTACGGCAAGCTATCCAGAGGAGGCGTTTGCATGTGCTCACGTACAATAGCGATGCTATGAAGGTCCACGTCTTCGATGTCTGTTTCGTCTTCGTCCTCAGGTGGAGAGGGAGTACTGGATTCCCTTTTACTTGCATTACGTGAGTCGATTTGAACTTCTTCGAACGACGGTAGTATTGGGCCCCCCTGAAAACCAGAAGTCAACTCCGTTGACGGTTGCACTTCAGATTTTGCATTGCCAGTCACAGCATCTTCCATTGTCACATCACCATCATCGTTTTCAGGTTTCGGACCATCTATTATCATTTTGTGTGCCGTTGGAACATCGGCCTCTTGTTCGATCGATGGTTGAGGTTGTTTAGGCATGTCATTGGAAGGCTCGACAAGCTCCTTTGCACTCGATGGCCGGGCAACATCCTCTTTTGGCGATTGCTTCACCTTATCATAAGTAGGAGGAATATCGCCGATTCCGGGCTGTTCCTTAGTCTTCGAGTCTGGCTTTGCAGTCGCTTTCCCTAAACCCGCAGGTGGTTCTGGAATAGGGCCAACCATAGCTTCCAGACCTTCAGGTTCGATAACTACCTGATTAACGGCTTCAAGTGAAATTAAGCCGTAGCGCACTATGGCGTCCATGGATATGGAGTCCTCCACAGCTTCCAATCGCTTTAATTCCTTCTCAGCTTCAATCACTCCGGACTCAATCACGTCTCCAATCCCCTCGTCATCAGAGTCTGAAGATTGGTCCAAAATAAGCTGTTTAGTTTGCTTTTCAGGCAAGGAGACACATATGGCAGGAATTTTCAAGGTTGGCCGTCGGTTCATCATTGGCTCTGAGCTTTCGGTAGGGCCTGCAGCAGTTTTCTCCAGAGGCCCATCATCATCAGCCTCCTCAGTGACATCAGCATCAACCTTAACAGAACTAAGTTCGTCTTTGCGTTTGTCTCGCTCTGTAGACGAGCCAACGGACTGGGTTCTCGTTTCAATTCTAGAGGCTTCACCTGAGTGCACGCTGTGTAGTTCTTGAGTGTTACTCTCTGCTCTAGAGAGCTGAGGATCTGCTTTTGCATCACTGCTGCGTGGTCGTTGATGGAAGTCTCCCGGTTGATCTGATTGGGCACCTTCCGCTCGAAATCCAGCCGGTCGAGATTGAGCGAAGCTCGAGGACCTCCCGAGTTTGGGAGATTCTGGTACTCTTTGTTTGAGATTGGGATTAATCCATTGCTTGCTTGAAGGACCGGGGCGCTGTGAACGGGGACCCGACGGTATCGGTGGACTTCTTTCAAATGATGACTTGGAAGGTCCGGTAGGCGGAGCTCTCGTATCTACAATAGGGGGGACATTCAACGGACCTGGGCGATCCTCCTTCAAGGCCCTTGGTCCCGTGGGTGGTGCCTTTCCAGTAGCTGATCCCACCTCACTCGTCAACATAGTTCTATTGGGCACAGAGCCGAAAGAAGGCGCAGCTGGAGCTACCGGTGGTGGCGAAACGTCCTTAGTTGATGTCGGAGGTTCGTGAGATGTTCTATCAAGTTTCACTCGTGTTTCGCGATCCCGAGTGTCCCGGTCATCTCGATCTCGCGGACGCAAGTCGGCGTCGAGGTACCTGCTGTTTTCTCGTTCACGGTCGTCCCTATCTCGGAAGCGCCCTTCTTGAGAGCGCGATCGAAATGGGCCACCATATCTATCCCTATCGTCATAAAATGGACGACCACGACCACGATCCCAGTCTCCGCCTCGACCTCTACCACGACCACGACCGTAACCACCACGATACGATGAATCGCCACGGTAGGATGAATGGACGAAAGGTGGATCAGAGGAAGAAGAACCTGCTGAGAGTGGCCCATCTCGTGAACCGCGCCTCGCTCTATCCGCATCTACGCCAAGGGGGCCATCGCGCGAATCTCTAGAGTCTCGAAAATCCCTTCCGAGCGGCGAACGCGGACGGGGAGAGGGTCGACGCCCTCTAAAGCTGTCTCTATCACGGTCGCGCCAGTCTGGCCGCTCACGCTCACGACTGCGATCGTCCCTATAGGGCGCATCCCTTCGATCCCGGAAATCATTATCACGGTCCCTTCCTCGGTCCCGGCTATCATCTCGCCAACCTCTACCCCTACCACGACCTCTGCCTCGAAAATCGCCCGAATAACCCCCACCTCGGGGTCCGCTAGGAGGGTCAAGCAAAGCTTTGGGTCCGCGTGGAGTATCTCTCGGTAGGGTATCCCGAAAGTCTCGATTCGTCTGAAAAGCCGCAGCATTCGACCTCGACTCTGCGGAAGACCGTCGGGGGCCGCCGTCACTATAGAGCGATCTCCTATCTGGTGAACGGTCACGAGACCTAGAGCGGCGTGAGTCGCCATCGTATCGTGACCCCGTGTAACGGGACGCCCTAGTTGTTGGGGTTAGCTGGGATATTTCAGGCCCTCGATCGACCTCCACTATCTTCTTCGGCCGCAAGAATGGGACGAATCCGTAGGCAAGAAGCGTAACATTGTGAAAAATATGTAAAAAGGGCAGAAGCATTATTACGACAATATGATCGTAGTAATGTAGACGGGAGAAGAAATAGGCTATCAACAATGGTTCTAGGCCGGTCATGGCCAGTCTTTATGCGAATGAAGAGTTGAACTTACATGATGGCGAGGTCGGATAGGCTAGGCTCAAGATTTGACCCTAATCTAGCTTATATAGTTCGCATAGAGTCTGGTCTAAGAAAGGAAAGCTTGAGCTTGATAAAATCGTTCCTCATATAAATAGCAATCCCGATCGATCCTTGTGCACAGTCAAGGAGGGTCAGTCGTGAGTGGTCGTCTCAACTATAACAGAATGTTGTGGTCATGCTCGAAATAGACACTAGAAAGTAAGAGAGAGCCGCAGTGGATGGGATGCGTGAGGACGCGCGCGAACCATTGAACAGGAAAGACTGTGAAATGCGAGGTGAAGTGGATGTATGTGTGTGTGCAGCAGAAGATTGAGAGATTGCATTGGAGATCTTGAAAACACGATTTGGTCTCGGAAGCGCCTAAGACGCAACGCAGGGATGCGCCTGCCTCTCAGCCTTGAATGGCTCATGGTGACTGGCCTAGGCTTGTGCATGATCACTAGCATGGAGCTGGTACGCTTTAGGTAGTGGGACCCGTGTTTTCTTCGGCTACGATGTATATGTACTGTGCGTGTGTAGATATATCGAGCGTCTTCATGGTATTCTTGTACAACTTCTTCAAGATCAGATTCAGAAAAGCACCTATCGTGATTTATATATATCTAGGCATAAATTAAAATCCAAGGTTATGTCAGGCTATATTATATAGAGCAACAAAGTTCAATTTACCTTTCAGGAGCTTAAACATACCTAGGTACTCCTTGGACTACCTAGATACACCCAAAGTATCCGTACTACCTAGGTAGGTAAGCTAGTAGGATTTTCAAACGTACCTAAAGTACCTACGCATAAGTATCGGTATACTACTGCACTAAGTACTTAGTACATGCATGTACACTAGCTACCTCCTAACCCCATACACCCTTGTCTGTACTACAGAAAGAAACAGTCGAACACGCCCGGCCTAGATACTTACGTAGGTATCTAAGTACCTAGGTAGATACTACAAGTTCCCTAGTGCCAATTATAGAGTAGCTTTCACTGTGGGTCCAACTTGATTCAGCTAGCACACGGTCCAAGCTTAGTGTCCCATCAAAAACTTAACTTGTCCTCGAGATACCTACGGAGTATAGACTGCCTATACTTAATTTTGAACAAAGAGGGGATATTATGTACTCTATGTATAAGTCTTTCTACCGCCATTTTCTTACTAGAACCAATAACAGATAGAAAGGTTCATCCATAAATTTCATAGATAGATATTAGGCCATCTAGTTGATACTATGGTACGATTGGAGTAGTTATCCATCCACATAGATACTACCTACGCAGTAGCATACATCTACTTAGCGTATAGGTAGTGGAGAAAAAGGTGTGACTCTACATGCATATTATGTACCTTGTAGTAGTGTAGGTACTGCGTATACACTGCCTGGGTATCTGCCTAGACTTTACATATAGAGGACATCAAATGCACAACTCTGTCTGCAACAAATAGATGTTCCGCCTATCCCAAGGCAACAAAAAATATGCAGAGACGGTATTTTTTTTTATATTTCAACTTGCTTTATGAATTCTTTGCATGCTTGTGGACATATTAAATACATCTCTACATTTCTCTCGGCCAGGCCTCAGGTTCGGTTTGCTCCTCTAGAAGCTCATTACCTATTATAATACTCCTTAGTATCATGGGAAAAGCCGAATCAGGTGGCCATGAGATGCATAGGTTAAATAGGTTCTCGCAAACCCGTAGTGGTGGGCCCAACTAATTGCGTCACCCAATATTGTCCTCAAGCTGTAAAGGCGTATAATCAAAGGCTAATTCTCTAACCCTTTTCTTGCCGATGCCTCACGCAGGGCCGATGACCGTCGTCAGTAAAGTGGGCTGTCCAATGTTCTCCCAACTCCAGATCCTTCTCTTCTCTCTTACGCCTTCTCTGTGCAGGGATTTTGGAAATAACGCCTTGTTCTCCTGGCTGCAATGGTGGTAGTGAGGCCTTCTGTATCGACGGCACGACGACGTCCTGTAATGCAATTGTAGATTCTAGCTGCTTTTCTGGTGTATCGGACACAGATTTTAGGCCCAACAGAGTATCCGCCGGGTTTATGAGCAATCCCTTTTGGTGTGCCACGCTTGGGGGTGCCACTTGTCCATCCGATGCCACTACCACAGGGTTTTGGTCCATCGAGGTCCCCGCTGGGATTGTGAGCCACTCGTCTTTTTGTGACCAGGTCAAAGGCACCGGTTGCTCGTCTGATGCCACCAGCGTACAATCTAGATTATTCGATGTTGAGGGTGCTGCTTGCTTGCTTATTGTTTCTAACCTAGGAGCTAGGTTCATCGAGGTCTCCATTGACTCTGTAACCAGTATATCCTTTGGGAGCGTAGTTGAAAGGGCTAGTTCGTTATCTGATGCTGATTCTGTTAGGGTTGTATACGATTTATCTTCTGTTGACGAGGTCGAAAGAGCTAATTCCTCGCCTAATGTTGTGCACTCTGTTGTTGTAGACCCATTTGCGGTCTTCATTGGGATCGTACGCAAATCATCTCGTACTAAGTTCAAGAGTCCTACTTGCTTGTCTGGTAGTTCTGATGCAGATTTGGGATTTACCGAGGTCTCCATTGAGGTTGTAAACGAGTCGTCTTTTTGTATAGAAGTCAGGTGTTCTCGGCTCTGGGTCTCTCGTATGTAACTCTCTGGAAACACTTCAGATGTTCCCAATGCTGTCTCGCAACTGAGGTCTCTTCCGCGCTGAAATCGATCGCCGAGGCTCTGCTGCGTTGACTTCACATCTTTGTTGTCTCCTTTCAGTTTCCTTTTTTCTTCTCGTTTTCTTTTCCATTCCCTCTCCATCTCTCTTCGTTTTCCTTTCCTTTCCCTCTCCATCTCTTCCCTCTCCGCCTCTTCCTCCTCCATCTGTAGTTGTAGCATTGTAGGATTTAGAATATCCTTTTTCATGCTTTCGATCGTAGCCTTGGCCTCTTCTAATGCAGGCCAAGGTTGTTGTCTCTTTAATTCTTCTCTATCAAACCAGAATCCAGCAGCTTTTTCGAGATCACCTCCGCTCTTCTTCATATACTGGGCTGTTACTTTTGCTACTTCGGCGTCCATAATTTCTTTCCTGTGAGCTCTCTCTGCTGCCTGCTGTTCTATCTGCAATTCTTGCAGCGTTTTTGGCACTTTTCGTAATCTAGTCTTTTTAGGTATGGATCCCTTTGGTTCTTGGCTTTTACTTTGTTTGATTGTTTGTTCCTGTGAAGTTTGGTGGGGTACTTGCATATTTGAGTATACGACGGGTGGTAATTCTTCCTCGGAATGATTGTACTCAGGAGCATTATCTTGAGAGCCGTATTCGGCCATTTCGCCTGTCCTGTTAGTCAGAGACTCCTCATCGTGTTCATCAGAGGAATTTCCCCAGGTCTCCTCGGAATCCGTCGTGTCATGAGAATCTGTCATGTCATACATGTCGGACAGATCGGCGTATCGTGTTTCGGAATATTTATGGTACTCTCATCAGTACTCACTAGAACGTATTGAAGATTGATGCTGGGTGCGTTGTAATGAGATAGATATCTGAGCCTGCGGGTGGTTTAGGTCAGCAAGTTGCACACCAATGCCTACGAAATAGTGACAAGTGAATGGTAAAGAAATCAACGGTAGGAATAGAAACGGTTACTACGGAATGCACTTTATGAATCACCTACCGAATATCGACAGCTTCATAGACGTTGTCGATGGTATTGATGGCAATCGTGGATAATGAAGTAGGGTCTGTATGAGGGAATACGACATGCGGTGTGAGAATATTGTCGATTGAGGCACTGGGGTGTTCCTTAGCATTGCCACAGCTATCATATCCCAGAGAGAATAGAAGAGTTGCACGCTCAAGGTCCATATTCCGTGGCTGAGGCCCAGGAAAGTGCGATGATGCCAGCAACTCCTCGGGTAGGTGAGTATAGCGAGGCACTGCACAGTCGCCCCGGTGCCAGTTCACTTCGAGCGCTGGGGAAGTGTTAATAGAGTTCGATTGTCGGTGTTAACGGTATTTCCGATCGCACCTTCCATTCCCGATATCAGTGTCCTACGCTTTCAACATCAGCCATGAGAAGGTCTTTCTTTGTGCTAGTAGACCGAAAGTTGGCTACGGACTGCGAGTGGTCGGGGGTGTAGAATGCCCAGTTAGAACAGAAGAAGAGGGTAGATGGGTATCAGGTGGGTTAATAGGTGGTCTAAGAAGTGGTATGTGAGTTTCGAAGTGTGAATTTGACTGCAAGTTATCGAAGGAAGTGTAGCGGCGGCTCATCTACCTTAAGGTTGCTGTCACAACAGGACTAAGGGTTGGGAAGGGGGATATCTAAATACCAAAAGAGCTACCGGAGTAAGATTCATCCCTCCCATCTATGAACCTTCAGATGAAGCCTTACGAGAGCGGATTGATAGTTCCGTGTTCTGAAAATCTAAGTTTGCGCCATAGTTTGAGTAGATGGTGTTAACTTTCCCAGTGTGTTTTTCCCCTGGTGCCCACCCGTGAGGATTTCGTTAACCTGACAGGTGTCTGGCGGCGAAAGAAGAAGACGTAGACAACGCCTTGAGACGCTATATAAAAGCTCATGAACGTGATTCCATACTTACTGCCCGGTCACATCCACTTCCTGTCAAAAGTTGGCGTTAATTAACTTGTGCACGAGGTAGCAGAAGAGCTGATCTATGGGCAAATCCTGAATAAACTAGATTCGCAAATGGTTCTCCTAGCCTGTGGACTTATTCTCTCGTGGTCTTGTCATTTATCACTAAGCCCTCCAAGTGCACCTGAGCCTCACTAAGATAGCTTGGACTGTTTAATAGACCGAAGAATGTCAAGCGCAATTTACCACAATGAGCGAGCGTCCTTCAGTATTAAATTAGGTATCTTTTGCGAATGTACTAGCCACAATAAAGGGAAAGCATGCAGAAGCCTCTAAGTATACCTGTATTCGTTAGCTAGTAGAAGACTAAGGCATCCTAAGGATGATAATACCTTGACATGATCTGCTCCGGGTTTAATCTTTCCCCATGAAATAGCCTCGTCTGGTCGTGCCCCGGCATCGCTTCCGTCGAATTCTTGGGCTGTGTTTATATAGACGGCGTAATCGGCTCCGTTTCTCATGAGGCACGCGTTGGCAATATGGTGCTTGATGACGCCACCACCTAAAATAATCATCCCAGCTCGCTTTGCACGCACGGCTATGGTGTTTACTCGGCGTATATCTTCCACAATATCGATTTTCAGCTGCTTCGGTGACGCCTTGAAAGTATGGAAGTACAGCATATCACCTAGGCTCCCATCTGTCAGAGCTGGGCAAAACACTGGTATGTCGTTCTTATATGCCCAGTAATAAACCGATCTCTCATCGTTGATTTCTTTTCCGAGTCGGTGTATCACTTTCGATGGCGTCCAGTTAATCTCGTCATTGGTACCTTTGCTAGCCTCTTGTTCCTCAAGCATCTTATCTAGAATCGGCACAACCCAATCTTCAAAGGCACAATAATTAACGTTGGGCACCATCAGATTCCCAATTCTATTCAGACCCTTGGCTCGGAGGTCGGAACCTTTTGCGCTAAAGGATGACATGTACGTGTCTCCAAGGCACTTGATAAAATCCTCCTCTATTCCTCCGGCAGTAGTCACAATGCATGATACATGCTTATGCTCTACCAAGTATCGGAAGATGCCTCGAAGACCAGAAGATATCATGTTGGAAGTATATCCCAAGAAAATTGTCGTTTTATCACCTGTTTCCGGGTCGCGCCAAGATCGCTTTTATATACCATGTTACTCCTGATTCTCAGTTTATAGATTCTAGATACGTTCAGCTTACCATTTTATTGATAATATTCACGGCATCCCCGATCGAGGAGGCTTGGAAGCCCATGTTACTCATGCGGTGTATGATATCGTCAACGGTTATCGACTTGCCCTTGAATGCATTGAAGTCGATTTCCTCAACCTTCTGTGCATCCTCAGGGAGCTCATCTGAAGGAACCAGAACTGCATCTATAGCCTCTTTGGGTGGCGCACTTGGATTTTGTTCCGATGAGGCCATGGTGAACTTTTCTTTTTTCAGTATAGATATGTACTAGTAGAGGAGTGACAGGATAATCTTCAGTTTTTTTCGGCTGACGAAAAGAATAGTGGCAATTATCGGTGGGAGATGCTGCTATTGGGGGGTTTCCTGTTGTCTTTTCCTCTTTAAAATGTTAGATTTATAGCAAGATGAGGTAGTAATAACAGATAAACAACAAACACAATAAAGATGGTCCCTCTAAGTGGCCAGAACGCAACTAAATTAAAGATGAAAGAAGGTAGGATCTACCGGTCTGCCATGGAAAGGAAGGTAGGAGGTTTGCTGCACCTGAAATGTTTGCATTTCATGCCTTTGGGGCACTACCTGAGGTACCTACCTTACCTAATCTACGTGTGTTCTTTAGTGCACCTTACTAGGTACCTAGGTAGCTTGACCAAGCCCTGCATAATGACGGCAGGGCTGGCCCAGCTGGATAAGATAACAGAGGCTTGTACCTCAGGTATCTCGTAGACTGTTTCAATCAATCGTGCCACGCGCGACATTGCTCCCCAGCGCAACAAGCAGATGAACTTCTAAATCTTCTTGTATGCGATTAAGATCACCAGTCTTCAGAAGTCTTTGGTCAGATCGGTCTGCCGGTATCTCAAGTAATGTCGTCCATTTATAACCTCGAACCTCAACCGACCGCATCCCTTATTCTGCACACGACACTCGGCGATCTATCCGTCGAGCTCTTCGCAAAGCAAACCCCGCTTACATCTCGAAATTTCCTACAGCTATGTATTGATGGATACTACGATAACACCATATTCCACCGACTGGTTCCGGGGTTCATCATCCAGGGAGGTGATCCTACAGGTACTGGAAATGGAGGCGAATGCATTTACGATGGCGGCGCGTACAGCGGTGACCTAGACCCGTGGCCGATGGATCAGCGACGAGGCAAGAATGCGGGACCGACAGGCATAAACTTCAAAGACGAGTTTCATTCACGGTTGAAATTCAATCGTAGAGGATTGCTTGGCATGGCAAATGAGAGTAGGCCGGATACAAATGGGAGCCAGTTCTTCTTCACTCTGGATAAGGCTGAGGAGCTGAATAATAAGAACACTGTCTTTGGGAGGGTAGTGGGGGATACCATATATAACCTCGCGCGTATGGGAGAGGCAGAGATTGCCGAAAACAGCGAAAGACCTCTATATCCGATTAGGATTACCGGCACCGAGATACTGGTCAACCCGTTCGATGGCATGAAGAAGAGGATACGTACAGCTCAGCCGATATTACCCAGCAGTCACGTAGAGAAGAAGAAAAAGAAAGCGAAAACGGGCAAGAAGCTATTGAGTTTCGATGATGAGGAGGGTGATGTTGATGCACCGGTGGTCAAAAAGGCAAAGTTCGATTCGCGCATTGTAATGGACGGAGGTTTGGCGGATGAGGCTCCAGATGCAAAACCAACCATTGTGAAGCGGACGGAAGAGAAGGCTTCACTAAAAACTATACCAGTTCGAGCATCTCACCCCGAGACTCCACGGGCAGGGAAGGCCTCACCGCCGCCCACGGAAAAGAAGCCTACACCTGTACACTACGAACCCTCACCAGAGAGAGAAACGGTACCAAAGAAATCAGCGCTAGATCAAGCAAACGAAGAGATCGCTGCCTTGAAAGCGTCCATGAAACGGACCATACACTCGGAGCCCGTACAGGAAGTCAAAAAGTCCGCTTTGGAACAGATGATTCCTGCAACATCATCACGCGGTCGGAAACGACGCAGAGGAGGCGAAGTCCCAACGACAGACGAAGACCTATCTGTATTTCAGGCGTTCAGGTCTAAACTGAAGCAAGCCGGCCCCGAAAAGGAACAGCCTACAGTGTCGTCAGGTGGCGACGCCGAGGAGAAACCTTCCGACTCTGCAGAAGGCGAAGCTGAGTTATGTGACCTACACTTCATAGCTAATTGTCAAAGTTGCACATCTTGGGACAAGGTAGAGAAGGAAGATAGTGACGACGAAGGATGGATGTCCCATTCCCTAAGCTTCGCCGCCGATAAGCTGGGCAAAGACTTAAGCTACAGGAAGAAAGCTGAAGAGGAGCTAGTTGTTATAGATCCTAGAGAGAAAGCTCGTACGCTTAAGGAGGAGAAGCGGGCTCAGAGAGAGGCTCAATCCGGAAGATCAGGAAGGGAATGGGATCAAGCGAGGAATGCCAAGCTAGCCCGAGCATCGGCCCTTGCTGGTAGAGGAGCGAGATGAGATAAGTTTAGTAGAGGTATAAGCAATAAAGACGATCCATGTTGTCTCTTGATGAAAACCATGTGACTTGTATATGGTTTCATATTGGTATATTACGAGATTGAACCATAGAAACAAGTTTTGTTGTAAAGCTAAGGAATACATATTTTGGACCAAGCCGGCTGCTATAGGGCGTCGAGCATGCCGATGAGGTGTTGCTGGGTACCTGGTGTAGGGACTAGACCAAAGTGGTTATCCTCAAGAGAATACTACGTACAGGCTACTCTTAGGTGAGATTCGGACGACTCAACTTTCTTCTCGTTTTCTTCTTTGACTGCAGAATGCATGTCAATACATAATCCAAACCTGTACTGGCACGGGGGATACACCTGCATCTGAAAGATGTCACAAGGGAGGATTGATTACATAAGAAGACGTATACGCGGCAAGCTTTGGCTTTATTCAGGTTTGTCACTCATACTAGGTACTTTATTCGTGATTCGATGATACTATACACTTTTTGAAGTCTTTACAAAGTTAGCAGCCACTGAACAGAGGAATGTGTATCCTTACACATAGCTACCTTAAATACACCTATCTACTTCCTTAATACTACACCTTTCAGGGTAACCCCGAACCGGAGCAAAATGCGGTAGACACTCTAAGCCGACCAGGATGATCGCCACCAAAGTACAACCTTGTATGTGTACCTATACTAAAAGGCCTATATAGGTTTTATCATCTTGTCAACTTATTACCTGTATAATGACCTATCGAGACGCTCATTATGGGTCACTCGCCAACTCCTGCCCCTCCCTTGCCGGGAGATATCTTAGGTATCGTTGCTTGAGCACCTCGGGTAGTAAGTTACATGGAATCATTCATTACCACCAGAAGAAATAAATACAAATATATGTAAAGATGTACAGCTCTAGGTCTGCCAGGCTAGATTACATAAGATACCTAATTACAGTGTACTTATCGTATTAATTCTGCAGGCAGTGTGCCAATATTCCTACCACATGTCCGCACTAGTTGTACGCTATCAACGTCTGCAGACACAAGGCCCCCCCAGTAACTTTAGAGGGTACCTACCCCCACTAGCATATGTCCGTAGCCCTCCACCTCTCAACTCATCATTTCTACTAGATACACCTTAAGATACATGCCTAGGTAGATAGCTGACTCCTACATGCAGCTATGGACATCTAAGATACCAATACGCTTCCATGCAACTGTTTTAGTTTCCAGCTTCCTCAGATCCCCGCGGGTAATTCGAGTCTTCTGTTCCCAGACTTCTCACTCGAAAAAATACCAACAGCGAGGAGGAGGGAAGCTGTGACAGCAGCAAAGGGAGGCTGCCAAGACTTAGAAGACCTAGCGAAGACTGGGTTGCTGTCCACCATCCACCATCCACCATCCTCCGTCCTGAGCCTGCGGCCTGTGCCGGAGAATCGGTCAAAGAAACAAGAGACGTCTTGATGAAAAAAATTGAGCAACGCCATTCTCCAGCCCCTCCGAAACAGCATCTTACTCTGCCCCAGGCTGGCAACCCACCACCACCTATCGGCGAGACTAGCTCGCGCGCAACCTCCTTTGCAACGTGCGGTCCGGCGTCGATAACCCATTGGCTACAGAGCGCGACATCTATCACGTCTGTCGCGATTTCGAGAACAAGAGATCCTTTTCTCTCTGCTTTCCCGCCTTCTACGTCTCAGCGCCCTTCGTTGTCACTGTCGCGTCGCGAGAGACAGTCTTGGTTGGCAGCGTCTTGGAAGCTTCTGTCCGCCTTCCACACCTGATTCACTCTCTTCTCGTTCGTCGTCCTTTTATATTCTTGGTGCTATATAGGTGGGAGGGTTCCGAACGTCGAAGAAGGCTTGGGATTCATCAGTAGACTCTGCGCAGATCGCCCGAATCGACGTGACCACCTTAGTATCTGCAGCCTCCTGCACACTTGGAATTTCCAGCTCCTCCGATTGCTCCATTTCCTGCGACGCAAACCTGCACTGCGCAGCCTCGATTCTCCGACGGACCGCACCTACAACTGCAGTTTTGCGCTGGCAGCCTAACTGCGCGACCGACAGCCTCGTCGGAAATCCGCCCACAAGTCGCTTTGCCTTAATATGAACGGCTGGGCCCATTCTAAATAACTCATCAATATAACCGAGTTCCCTTCTGTCCACATCGCATCTATCACTTCCTATTCTCGCCTTCGGCCATATCTCCCATCTACTTGCGTACCCTACGTGTTGCGCCGAGTCGGTAACGTCGTTCAGCCGTCTCTTCCAGATATCTTGATCCATGTACACCTACTATCGCTCCATGCCTGCCTCAAATCCCCGGAAACGAGCAGCTCCAGGTAGTTTACCAATGCCACAGCAAATACCACAACAAATGCCTCAGCCGTATAACGCCCCCGAACAAGTGCTTAGGTGGAACGGGAATAATGCCGGCAACTATGCCGACAATGCTTCCAATCCCATCAATGCGTATGGCATGGTATCTCCCACCCAGGCTCAGTTTGCTCAGGGAGCCCCTACTACCTCCAATGCATTAGCTAGAAGGGGTGGGAACAATGCCTTGGTCGCTTCTAACCGCACATTCTCGCCGCAGCCCAATGACCCCTGGTCTGGCTTCACCGATGATAATATGCTATCAGCCCAGACCAATGGATCATTGGACGAGCACGACAATATCGAATTGCTCGAGGAGAAGGCACAGAGGGCAAAGAGAGAAGCTCAGGCCAAGAGGAAACAGATTCCTCCCTTCGTCCAGAAACTTAACAGGTAAGTCTTCTTTTCTTTTTAACCCTTGCCACCCTCGGTTCGTTTAGTAAAAATTGGCTGACCTTCATTTCAACGTTAGCTTTCTGGAGGATGGGAAGAACACCGAGTTAATCCGATGGTCGGATAAGGGTGACTCGTTTATTGTGCTAGATGAAGACGAATTTGCCAAGACACTTATTCCTGAGTTATTCAAGCACAACAATTATGCGTCCTTTGTTAGACAGCTTAACATGTATGGCTTTCATAAGAAAGTTGGGCTCTCAGACAACTCCATGAAAGCTAGCGAACGCAAGAACAAGAGCCCAAGCGAGTATTACAATCCTTATTTCAGACGAGGGCACCCGAATCTTTTATGGTTGATCAATAAGCCAAAGAGCGGTAATACCAAGAAAGGCGCCAAGAAGCGCGGTGACGATGGGGAGGGTGATAGTGATGATGATGCCGTACCGGTTGACGATACCGTTGCTCAGTCTTTTAGTCAACCAAATGCTCCTAATCGGGCTCTCCCGGCCCCCGAGGCAGGTCCACTTCAGAAGAAAGAGTTGGCTCTCGTGAGAGACCAAATGGCGGCCTTGCAACAACGCCAGAAGCAGATTAGCGACGCCATCACTCGATTACGACAAGAACATAATCAACTTTACCAACAAGCGATGATGTTTCAGAACATGCATAACCGTCACGAGAATTCTATCAATGCCATTCTGAACTTTCTAGCCAACGTCTTCCGAAAGTCGTTAGAGGAACAGGGAGGGACCCAGAATGTGAATGACCTGCTTGCCAGTATCATACCCAATGTGCAAGTGCCTTCCACGGCGCAAGGCAGTGTTGTTGACCTCGATGACTGGATGCAGCAGCAAATGGCTCCAAACCCCGCGAAAGTCGGGACACCAAAAAGGCCACAACGCCTATTACCCCCAATTCCCAACAATCAACCTCCTTTACATTCCACTACCCCACAGCCTCCCTCGTACCCTAGCTTTCCCAATCAGGAATCGCAAACAGGGCATGTTACCGAGCTTTCTGATACACCTGTCGAATCCGCTAGCACACCATCCTATCTTAAACAAGAGCTCGAGTCTAATCCTCAAGAGGGCATGCTCAAACTCATTCAAAATGCCAACTCAAACGCTGGTAAGACTGGGAGCACGCCTATCGACCTTTCAAATGTTGCCGCCAATACGGCAGCGAACATGACGAATGACCAACGGGACCGTATGCTGTCTATCATGTCTAGAGGTCACGGCAACACTGTGCCAACCCCCACCCCATCCGCTTCATCGCCGAGCGCAACCACTCCCGCTGTTCCCAACCCGGGTGTATTTGGGACATCAGCTACAAGCGGCCAGCCGAATCCTAATCCTCCAACGTCTTTGTCCCCCACAATGCCCTCGGGGGTGCCGGCGTCCATACAACGGATGTCCCAGACCGATGAGGAGCTGGAGCAGCTTGAGCGCTTACAAAAAGAGCAAAGTCAGAAGCTCGAAGACCTTAGTACCCTCCTTGGTCCCCTTAGTCCCTCGGGCCGTATCCCTGGTTTGGACGAGCCACCCGACTACTTTGGGGAAGACCTGGATATCAGTCAATATCTGGAACCGAATATCTACGCTGGCGATGGGAGCGGTAATGATTTCAATTTTGACACCGCCACGTTCAATGACAACGCAAATTTAGATTGGCATCCAGAGATTACAGATTTCGCAGGGGGTATTGCTGGACACAGCGTGGAGCCCGGTCGAGTGATAGAAACGAACACACCCAGCCACAAGTCACCGAGCCCAAGCAACACGGAGGAGATTACACGGGAGGACTTGGAAGACAGCCCAAGCCGAGTCGCGAAGAGACAACGGAGGGCGTGAAATACGAGTAAGAAAAATTGGGTGGCGTTCGAGGGCTTCCGGGTAGGTGTTCGACCTAGCAGGTATCAACTCAAATATGAGGGTCAGCGGTATATTAAGTTTGCATATGCCATGAATGAGAATCAGACAAAGATCTTTATACACATATTGCATGCCGGTGTTGGTGGTCACCTGGTTTATAGCGCGGACATCATTCCCACGGTGGCTTGGTACTTTATTATAACATTCGACATGTATTTTTGTCGAGTCACGGAAAGGATGGGTGATGAACTCAACAGTATCTTTTATTCAAGGCGGGTAGACGAGTCTATCAATACCACTCTACTTACTGTACGTAGTCGCAGGTTTCAAGTTAATCAACAGGCGCTGATAGACAATTATTTGGCATCTCCACAGCCAGTCAATGCAAGTCGATGCCGATTCCTTAGCCACCGCCACGGTCTCTGCCGAATAGGGCGGCAGGGATCCCAGCGATCTTTCCTGAGCATTCTGCGTCAAGCACTTCTTAATGCAGCGGTTACCGTAGTATTGTAATGAAGGGTCGACGTCATCCCTCGCCGTGTTATGCAGTAGGGAAAGAGGCTTAGCTTCCATACCTGAGGAATTCGCGCCCAGAGTCTCAATTGTTTGTCAGTTATCATTTGACCTCTTTGTTTGCCTCTGCGCTCTAATGTCCCCGTTTGTTTCTCACATTGTACTTTATCGAGACACGTATCATTTTTCTTTTCCCCTTTTAGGCTTCTTTTTTTTTTTCAAAAGCGTGTTGTGCTGGATTTGCATCACGAGAAGGCCATGGCCCTTTGTACAAATGCGCCGCCCACTGTTCCTAGCGACTCGGGCGTCGCGGGTATCGGGGTACGTACGCATGCGTAGATAGGCTGTCAGCTAATGCAGGGACAAGCAAGCCCATCCAGCCATATTCTATGTACCTAGTCTGTCTAGATAAGAGTCACAAGCGTGCTAACTCTTCGCCCGGTCGCGACATCGTGCTGCAGGTGCTATTATCGTTCATCATCACAGCCGTCATCGCGCTCGCCATCAGCGCGTCGCTGGTCTTCCAGGAGGCGCGCGGGCGCACCTCGCAGAAACCCAGCGTGTTGAGGCGCAAGCTGCTGAATGCGTACTCCGACCAGCAAATCCTGACAGGCATCGGGATCCAGAGCGTCGGGCTGGCCAAGCTCGAGTCGATGGTGCCTTACCATTTCTTCATCATCTGGATGCTGTCTCTGTTGTCCATGGCCGTGCACAATGCGAGTCGTATGTACACACTGGAGTCATTTTCTTCCCTTTCTAGTAACCTGATGACTCCCAACATGTCTCGGGAGCATGCATTAGGGGTATGATATTTACGCAACAGAGTAATTGCTGACTCAAGCGAACATAGTGCTTGCTCTCGTGCACGATTTTCGACGGGATTGGGTTCTGCGCTGGCTGCGTCAGTTCCTCATCTTCGTCAACCTCGTCTTGAGCTCACTATACGGCATCTTCATTCTAAAAGCCGTTCAAGAAAACATCAATGACTCCACGTTCCCCATCGCCTGTGTCTGGGAAAAGACAGACGGCACTGGCCAGCCCTCGACAGAGAGCAGACCCCTCTCGTACCTCGGCACCATTGTGGTTATCGTGGGGAACGTAGTCGTCTTTGTGCTCGCGACTTGGTACCTCCATTCGCGCACGCAGCGCTTCTATAAGACGATCCAAATCGTCGGGCTCTTAGCCATGACAGCTATCTCCATCGGAGCCGTCGTGCGCGTGTCTTTACTCGCCGACGCCTTTGGGGGTAACCATCCGATCAAGCTCAGCGACAGTGGTGAAAAGCAGTGGAGTTTTGGACAGCTGCTTTCCGTTGGTATGCTGTTGCTACCGCTGGTATCAATCATTGAGATACTTCGCGGTGAAATCAAATGCGCCCTCCCTGTCGCGGATTTTGGAGAAGATAGAACCAAGCTACTTGGCGAGAATGAGCTTCAATCAAATCTCACGGATCGAGATTCATTCCAGCCGAACCCGTTCTTCGGCTCTCGGACTAATCTGTTTAAAAAGTGATGGGCTTCACCAACTGCTCGGGCAGAAGGATGAATAAGTTATGAGAAGATAAGGGCAACGACTCTAGTACGCCAAGCTTCAAAGTACTGGTGACAGCTAAGGATCGCTTACCGGAAATTTACGGGCATTGAAATACACTCCGATAAAGCTGAACAGGTCGGCGATGCTGAGGGGCGATTTCGACGGTTACTGCGGCGCCGTCAAAATAACATTGATTTGCCGGCCTCCATTGGCGTACCATGCAACGCGTGCATATGCTAAGCCCTACGATACTATCACGTTCTTTGGTGAAAAGAGATATTAGGTTTATCGGAACCGTGGAGAATAGATTGCCTTAACAGGATCGGAGAATGCTATGATACCCAATAACAAAAGATAGGAATAGAATAAAAACATCCTACGATGTACCACTCGCTTCCTTGTTGCATTTCATGCTTGCAGGAGTTGATACTTTAAATAGAGAGTGTCAATGATAGGTTAAATGGAACACTGTCAAGTTGAAATTCGTATCTATGACGCGTACTAGCACTGGATGGAAATGTGATTGATACCACGGCTAACTATATTGCTATCTATATCCTACCTAAACCTACTATTTACCTAAGATAATATAGCGAAATCGGCTTGCTTATCAATCTAGCCAAAGGTTGCATCAGTAGCGAACCTATAAACAGCCACAGACAGGTTACGATAATGCAGCGTGTACTAACAGGCTATTAGACGCACGATCGATTACATCGTTCCAAGTGAACTCTCGAAGTAAGGGCCCGTAGCAGTGAAGTCGGTGTATCCTAGCTGACATATTACATAGACACCCTAACCACTGCCTCGAATCAAGAAAAACTTCGTGATCCCAAGAGGAAGGAAACGAAACCAAAGACATGAAGATTAATGTGACAATGAAGGAATATGCGGGGAAGCAAGCCTCTCTCTCCCCCTGGGTGGAAAATCCTCCCCCGCAACGTCTCATTCCGCCGCAAGCTAAGTCAATCAGATGTAACGGCGATAAAGGCCGCAGCCAAAACCACCACAGCCCCTTGCAGCAACATGTGCGAGACATATCTGAACGTTGTACGTTTTATACCAAAAGACGGTTAATTTTAGGCCGAGACGCGTCGTCTTGAAGCTCTTTGTAAGGATTGCCAAGTTAGCCGTGCTTTTAGCTCAGGCTCCGCGTCGAATTAGATGCCACCATATTGTGTTATGATCACGCAATATTGGCCAAAAGGTGATCTTTCCCGATAGCCTCCCCCATACAAGCCTATCGAGACGGGAAAGACATTCCCGAGTCCTCCGCGAGATCTGGGTACTACCAACATAGACAAGGGGTTCGGATCAGATAAGAAAATGGGGGACTGGCGCAATTCCTATAATAATGACACCGACAAGTTCTCCCCTTTCGCCCCGGGACGCACGTGCTCTTTGTTCATTAGACTTCATTTGCACTATCTCTTACTGGGGATTAGTCAACTCATAGAGGTGCTTTGGAAAGGAGAGCTATACCTTCTACATCTACGATGGCTCCGATTGCTCTCGGCACCGGCTCGCCGGCTGATCTGGTACAAAATCTAAAGGCACGGGTGAAGGCTGCCGACCCGGGCGTCTTTCCGGACGGACTCAAGACATCAGGTACCACATGACCAACTCCATCACCCTGTCTAAACAGGGGATTAGCGTGCCTCCTGTGCATTCACTCACGATCAAGCCAGGCCAGCACCCGCCATTATACGACCAGATCTACCCCTACAGTGCTTTCCCGGAGCACATCGAGGGGCCGACGGTATGGCGGCCGGAGGACTACGCCAATAACCCGGAGCGCTGGGTCCATCAGTTCTCGGCCTCCGAGACCGAGGAGATCTCCCGGGCCGCTGACAACTTCATCACGTCGGGCCTTCCCATCACTGGCATCACGAAGGAGAACTTCCCCCTGCCTAGCTTGGAGAGTAACCTAGCGGCCATGCGCCGGGAACTCCTGAATGGGAAGGGGTTCATGCTGTTTAAGAAGGGCATTCCGGTGAACGAATGGGGGAACTTTAAGTCTGCCGTTGCATATTTCGGACTGGGTGTGCACATCGGCTATCCGATCTCACAAAATGTGAGTTTGATTTTTTTTCTCCCTCGACTCAGTTTTCACTTAATTCCCAAGGACTGTGCTATATGCTTTCCCATCTCTCTTGTTTTTATTGTCTCGAAGAATGTATCATGTGGGATCAAAAACTAATAGACGACGATATACAGAGAAATGGCCACATACTTGGACATGTTCAAAGCCTTGACGTAGATAGCACCAAGATTGATTCTGTGCGCATCTACAAGACCACGGCTAGACAGGTAAATATACTCCTTCTCTTCTAGTCACAGCCTAAGATTCTTACTATACATACTCCCATGACGCAGCAGCTAACCTTCCCCTCAGGCCTTCCACGCCGACGAATGCGACATCGTCGGCCTCCTCTGCCTAGCTCGCGCACAATCCGGGGGCGAATCGGACGTAGCCTCAATCCACCACGTGTGGAACATCCTGCAGGCGGAGCGGCCGGACGTGGCGGAGCTCCTGACGCAGCCGGTGTGGTACTTCGACCGCAAGGGGGAGGTGTCGGCGGGCGAGGAGCCGTACATCCGCGGCGCCGTCTTCTACCTCGAGACGCCGGACCCGGCGGACCCCGGGCGCGAGCAGCGCGTCTACTGCAAGTGGGACCCCTACTACGTGCGCAGCCTGCGGCGCTTCTCGGACCTCGGCGTCATCCCGCCGCTGTCCCCGGCCCAGGAGGAGGCCGCCGAGCTCCTCGAGGCCACCTGCGAGCGCGTCAAGCTGCATATGATCCTCGACGTCGGTGACATCCAGTTCGTCGCCAACTCCCACACCCTCCACGCCCGCACCGCCTACACCGACCACCCGCCCCAGACCGGCCTGCCCAGGCGCCACCTCATGCGTCTGTGGCTCGCCGTCCCGCAGGGCGAGGGCGGCTGGAGATTGCCGTATTGGGACGCCGACGAGAAGAAGCGCGGTGGTATCCAGGTTGACGATACCGCTCCCGTGGCGAGGCTTGAGGGTGACTAGAGCTTGAGGGGTTTTCATGGAGAGGTCGGGTCAATGTTGCGAGGTGGAGTCTGGCGTATCATCACGTAGGAAGAGCAGGCGTTGTTGTTTAATTAGGCATTCTCACTTTCAGCTTGGTCAATTAAAAGCGCCGCTTTCCTTTCGTTTCGAAGTCAGGTTCATCGCAGCGTGATGATGTGTTTCTAAGTAAGGCAGGCTGGGAATATGCTCATCTCATCTTCTGAGGCTTATTCCTGCGCTTATTCCAATGCCGTTTTGAATATCTGACATTAACAGCCCGCCAGGGCTCAACGCTATTAACCACGTCTTGACTAGTACCTACAAGCACATACCGCTATGGCCATTCTCCTTCATTGCCGTGGCATCCAAGTCTTCTTCAATCATGGTCCTGTCACAGTCGCACTCCCGCCCGTCGTATTTTGAGTATGGAGGGGTAGCAGCATATGCTCCCGGCGCAGGCCTGCAGGGTGCTGTCTGCGCTCAACGGTTATTATTGGTGAGATCTCACGCGAATATTACGATGGAACCGAATGCAGCAGTCCGAAGGGTAAGCAAACGTCGGTAAGAGGTAGGCTCTGGAGCCAACACATACCGTTGCAAGCTCTCCTCGCTTTGTTTCGACGTGACAAGTCATTCGCAGATCCAGGTCCTCTGACCGTCGTGTTCTATGTTTTGTGTGCTTGCTTATAATTCCAAACGACCTCAGCCAACTACGACAATCGTCTCGACAGCTTGACCACCAGATCGACATCTCTAAGATTCAAATGAGTACCGTACAATGCCGAGCTCCAAACCCAAACTCTCACCGAATGCTACCGGTCATGATAGGAAGTATTTCCAACTATGGCGACGCTTCTATGAGCCTCTCGTGATGTTAAGAGTTCTAGGCAAGACAAGAGGAGAGCATAGCCCCAGACCCGAACAGCAGAGTCCAGTGCACCGTTTCCTCGATAACCTGGCCTACCTATCAGACCATGATAAGGGGGGATCGACCACTTCCGCTATTGGTCTCGAAAATGCCCCCGAGCGATTCAACTTCTGGGTCGCGTCTAATGAGCCCAAGCAAAGCGCTAAGAGCGCCCCCTTTTTGGCCTCTATCCTACGCGATGTTCAGAAAATTGCGGATTTGCCGGCGAGCGGAAGGGCACCACTGAAGGAAAAGCTCATCCGTCGCTGCATTGAGTTTGCGAAACATAGGGTTAGAAAGGAAGGGAAAATGCTCGTAAGTAATATTACAAAATGCATGCGACTCTTCGCAGGGCCGGAAGGTCAGTATAATCAGTTAGAGGCTCCGTACAACATTTGGTCTAATATATCACCAGACATTGAGCTCTCCCAGTGGCTCAAACGTTTTCAAGAGACAGAACTTCTAGACTTGTGTGACCTTGCATATCGAGAAAGGGATAGTGTCATGATGAAGAGGCTCAGCCGTCACTTGCAGTCGCACGGTGACTTATCCACGATCCGTGGACACGATGTTGCAATCAGAGATGCCATACATCGCTTGGGACGTCTAGCTCATCACATTCGCGCACCGTGCCAAATAATCGAAGATGTATCGAACCACGCGGGACTACGAAATGTCCTGGACGAATTCGAGGTTCATCCGATTCGACCACAGCTGGTGATAGACCGCCCTCAGGCAGAACCGGACATACACATACATAGCATCATGACACGTATGCTCCCATGCAAGGGATTCAATGAAGGATATAAAGAAGCTGCAGACATCATGAACCGGCGCTTCGACATCGTAACGCGGTTCAAGAAAGAATACGACAACAAGAACTTCGCCCCCCTGATGCACGCCGAGATCCAGGTGCTGGAGCATTTCTTCGAAAAGCGCCAGTTCTTCGACGACGACCGGTACATCGGGTGCAGCAAGCCGGCATGCTACTGCTGCCACCTGTACATGCAGCACCACCCGGCCAGATGCGTCGTGCCGCAGACGAGCTACAACGTGTACCTGAACTGGGGGCTCAAGGCCCTCCCGCAAGGCTCGCGCGACGCCGAGTACAAGCACCAGCGCGACATCCTGAACGAGATGGCCAAGTCGATCCGCAAGGACGCCCTGGACCAGATCCTGCGCAAGACGTCGGCCACCCCGTGGCATCCCGACTCCCAGACGGGCTTCACGTTGCCGCCGGCGCCGTCGGTCCGCGACGAAGCCCGTCAGCCCGGGGCGGTGCAGGCGCCGCCGTTTGTGGAAGCCATTAGGATGGTGGATCTCGGTGAGTGTGTCTATCTGCCTATCTGCCTATCAGCTGCATTCGATCGCCGGTTGAGAGAATCGTGGGACTGATGGAGACCGCAGACTTGGCTACGGATTCCGACGGGAGCCTGCCGGGTAGTACCGGTTGCTATGCGTCTAGCTCGCGACACGCTTCTTCTTTGGCTAGCTTGAGCGACGACGGTGCTCGGGATTCGCGCGATCTACCATGGCTGGGCGACGAGCATGAGAATGAGGAGTCGGACTCGTCTCATGGCGGTGCTAGGTTGTAGGCTGGATTGGCATGTCGTGGAGAGCGAGGTATACCTACCCTTCTCGTACGCTAGTATTGGCATGATCGCAGTCTACGTTGTCCCCGGCTGACAGTTCTCTACTGACTATTCTGTATTAGGTATTAGTCGAGATGTAGTGATCAGAGGCAGTGTTTGTCGCCGTTATTGTCTTAGCAGGGCTGATAATGCTTCCTGTAGAGTAAGACTTAAGACCCTTGGGCTAGTTTGACATTGTTTTCTTTGGGCTTTTCTGGTGGGGGTGGCTAGTTATGTTAAGTGCTCAAAATATGGAAGTTATCTAGTATCGACGTTTGCTTAGAAGAATGTACTTATTACTAGGTAGTCTGTAGGTTTTATCAGTTCTCGTCAATCGTAGCACAACGAAGTACTCTTTCATATGTAGATAGTACAAGTCCACGGGTACCTAGTAGATGTTAAACCAATTATTGCTCAAGTAATGTTTCCCCCTAACGTTTAATAAAGTATTTTCAACATAAAAACAATAATGATCAAACGTTTAACTTAACATTAAGAATCTTGGAATTTAAACGTTGAAATTTCAGCAAACTATTGCTCAACAATTCATTGAACGCAGCAAGATTGATACCTAGGTACAGGTACCGGTAGTCCATACCACATGGTAGTAGCCCCACTATTCCTAGGCGGTTAGTCCCAATTCGCAACATACACCAGACACCAGCTTGTCTCAAACTTCTTCATCCCACAACAGACACATCCGAGTAAATGACGAGTAGCACAATCAAGTGGCTTGAATCCGAAGAACACGGCTTCTATTGCGTGATGGTATAGATTCTGATATCACGACGGCTGCACCGGCGGCGCCCTCTCAGACCTCAACATGGATGCCCCGCCAGTCAAGTTGTCGGAGCTTCTCCGCCATCCCGAAGATCTCGACAAGATTGGAGCGCTGAAGCTGGAATTCACGCGCAAGAAAGCAGCGGTGGACTCGCAGCTTCGGGGAGGACTGCGCGACCAATTGGAAACCACCCAGGCCGGTATGAATGGTCTCACCGATGGCCAGAAGACGGTCCAAGCCATTCGAGACGAGATGATGAAGATCGACACCCTGTGCTCCGAGTCCCAGAACATGATCAAGGATTTCGCTAGTATAAACGTCGTCTCACAAGCCCATCGTAACTTCGGCGCCGTCGAGACCATGGTCGACAACCTCCAGACCTTCAACGACCGCCTTAATAGAATTGAGATTATGTTGAGGGAGGATGCGCAGGACACTAAGACGATGCCGAATCTGCTACGAGTGCATTACGAGCTTACACAACTACGAAATATCCGTGACGATGCGATGGAGCAGATACAGCGAGCCGAAGACCCGAGTTTACAATCTACGTTGGAAGACTACTTTTCGAGGTTAGACGACGCTATTGAATGGTTCGACCACCACTTCGATTTGATTGCGCTCGATATGATCAATTTAGTCTGTGATGGTGATGATGGGATTGTCGTGCGCCTCGCTATTATTGTTGAGGCTGAGGAAAAGAGCGATCAGAGAGTTGAAGCTCTCCAGGAAGCTCTGAAAGACCACAAAGAGATGGCAACACGGTTTCAGAGCATAACCGACGGTGCGAAGAAAGTCAGAGGATACAAGGAGAGGTTCTTGAAATCCATAAAAATAACCTGTGAAGAGAAATTAGCCGAGGCTAGGCAAAAATTCCTCGATGATCCAACGAAACTACCAGACTCGATGAAGTGGTACTTCAACTACCTCAATGCGGTGAAGCAGGGAATGGTGCATTTAATGCCTAAGAAATGGAAGATACTCAAGACGTTTGGCGACATATATCACCAACTTATGCACGACCTCCTAGTCGGCATGATAGAAGATCCAGAGGCAAGCTCAGCACATACGTTGGAGATCATCAATTGGCCTGAAAAATACTACAAAAAGATGAGGAAACTAGGCTTCATAGAGAGCGATCTTAGGCCGCACGTAATTGATAATCGGGAACAAGAGCTCGTTAAGGATTTCCGACAGCTTATCATCAAATTCCTTGACGAATGGATCGAGCGGATTTTCGCTCAGGAGAGACGTGATTTTGCGGATCGGAACGTCGAGGGATCAAATCTAGATACGGATGAATATGGTTACTTCCGTACGAGGAATTTGGTTGATATGTGGCGCATGCTTCGGGAGCAGATTGACGTCGCCGGCAATTCACAAAGAACAGATGTCGCCGAGGGTGTCATTGATGCTATGTTCCTTCGACTCCGCGGCCGACAGCAATCCTTCCAAAAAATGCTTGAAGAAGAAGCTGCCAAATATGAAGTCGAAAGAGAATCAGAATTAGAAGGCTTTCAAGCACTCCAGGACTGGCTTGTTGCCACTGCCAATGACCAAATGGCCTGCATAGACGACAACGAGGAAGATAGTCGGTTCGCCTACCTTTCTAGCTTCAAACAGAAATTCGAGCCTTTTGTCACGCCACAGTATATGGAGCACGCAGAATCAGAGCTGAACTTGTTACGAGATGGCTACGTCGACTTTAGCACATGGTGCATTAATAAATTTGCGAAACTGGTTATATCGGTGGATTTCAAGACAGTCATAACAACATTCTTCACGCCCCGATGGTATGAGACAATGGCTATGAAACAGATGATCGTGACGTTTGAGGAGTATGTCAGCGATTACCAACAAGTGCTTCACCACTCGCTTGTGGACATATTCGTCGAGATCTTCGCCGACGAATTGCTTGTCCGGTATTTGATGTGTGTGCGCAATAAGGGCGCCAAGTTCAAGCGCACCGACCCTTTTCAAGACAAGATCTTCAACGACATCTCGACAGCCTTCGAGTTCTTCCGCGCACTCCCTAACCCAGACGCCAGTAACACCATCACGCAGACTTGGCGCGTCACTGAGTACTTCCTGCAACTGCTCACCGCTGAGAAGGAAGCTATCCCAGACGTATTCCAAGACTTTAAATCTCGCTATTGGGACTTGCAAATCACGTGGGTTGAGGCGGTGCTTAGGGCGCGAGATGATTTCGAACGCAGCATGTTGAACGCGGTCAAGGCTCGGGCGGCGCAGATGGATGTTGTCAGAGGACCGGAGACGATCATGGGGAAAGTCAAATAAGGTCTCCGTATGTTGTATGTATATTGTTAGCTGCCTAGCAAGTTATGTCCTATTAATGATACCTTGGATAATTATGCTCCCTTGGAACAGTGCCCAACTAGTTAGTCGATACCTGCGCATTTTACCAACCTATGTACAATACGTAATTATTATGATCATGATCAATATTTTCCTTTCAGTACTTCCTTTCATATATTAGTTCATCAGTATTGGAAATCATGTAGAGTGCTAATTCTCCTGGCTTTCTGTTTGAATGAGAGTATTGTGTCCCATAGACAATAATAAGTGAGAGAGATATATATCTATAACGTGTCGGTTTTGGGGGGAAATGTCCAAATCCGCGTCTACCATGGTGGACTTCGTATTCAATAGTTTCCGTACCTAGTTAGGCGTGTATATAGCGGGGGACTAAAACTGCGACATGCGTTGAGATCGACTTCTGGTCCTTGTCCATATATCATGTGTGTAATGTTGGCGTAAATATAGCATCGGCAGACTACACAGATAGCTGATATCATAGACCAGGCTTCCCTGCTTCTTGACAATGTTTGGGCGGCATTTGGTGTTCCCCTAGAAAGCCTGAACGAATGATGGCAAGTCAATGGCCTGGTAGTCATGTCGTGTACCAAGGCCAACATGCGCCTTTGATTTCTGACACGAGTGTCGTGCCCTGGCCCTGAAAGAATTATGTGCAACGCTTTGCCCGATGAAAAACGTGCGGCTTGGCCATTCAGAGCTTCTCTGCGATCTCACATGATGATCCTGGTGAAAGAGCCGGCTGTCGTACGAGCGACATCTGAAGGTAGGCCGACTAAATCCGCTCCTTGATGTCTTGCCGATGCCGTTTTACCGTAGTGACATGCCGATGAGTCGATCAAAACCCTGTGTCTCAAGGAACCTGAACCAAGCTATGTCCCCTGTTCTATATCCTTGCACAGATATATGTGGCCAAGCATTTCCACGTTCAGTGGGATAGATAGATAGAAATTCCTATTACAATGTGTAAATTGAGTAACGACATAATTCATTAGGAATGGATAAAATAACTAGTCTCCGTGACACGTAACCCTTCTGTTGGCGCCATCAAGGTTCTTGGTCCGGGGGGCATTTATAGACGAAGAGGCGCAAATGTAATGATAGTTGTACGGCAGAAATTTTCACTTTAAATAGAGTGTTGCAGACGAGGCTGCTTGAGAGTACGAGGGTATACCACGTGAGCAGCACAAGCGTGCTACTCTTTTGCAGCGTGGCTCACGCATGGCATTGGTATATCGCCGAGGATGGCTCCGAGGAGGCAGGATATGATATGCGGGAGAAACTGTCTTCTACGCTAGTTTGTCGGGTATCCGTAGGGCTGGCGATATGTCACACTAGTTTTCGTAAGTTGTAAAACTTGTTGTACACTGGTTGGATGAGAAGAGGTTAGAAGAGCATCGCAGAGCATCGAAGAGCGCGGGATTTAGTATTTCATCTCTGGCTGCTTGAATTACATTCTGTATGTTGATATTGTAACGGTGGAGATGCAACTACATTCATGACTGGACCCGACAATGAGGACCAGACTTGGCAAAGAAGCTTGGCTCGTGAACTTCTCATCTATATACAGATGCATATATGTTGATCGTATATACGGGACATGAACCAAGACGTCTCGAAAGGGGAGGTCGGTGCGACGGCCCTGCAGATGAATGTGAGCCAAGCGGTTTTCATATAAGAAAGCCACATGGCATAGAGCCTTGGCTCCTTCAAGGGATATCAACGCCTCTTGGCATTCAGATAGACTACACGTCAAAGAGCAAGAGGTGTCGCATGGCGAACTGAGAGACGAGAAACGCACGAATACCACCTACCGTGGTAGGCAGCTAGATAGGAAGAACACGAAGCATGAGGCTGTGAACGTGGGAGGTTGAAACTGATTGGAATTGAAGCAGGTTTCCACCGTCGTCGCTCGACCGGAGGCGAGCTGGATGTGGTTAGAGAGCTGAGGCTGACGAATGGGACTAGCAGCCAGGTCGACACACAGCTGGGGGAATCCTCTCCAACGACAACGCATTGATTGCAAGGCCCGGCTTCCGTCGACGTGCCTGGCATGGCCAGCTAGCTCAGCTACGGTATGCCGAAATTTCTCCACAAGTTGACGCACCGTTGGCTGACTGGCTGGCTCGCTGGCTGGTTGGCTGGCCGGCCGGCTGGTCGAACGAACTGGTTGTCAGAATTTTCCCCTCGGCTCACCCGTAACGGCATCGAGATTACTGCCTCGCTCTTGGCCCTTGGCGAGATGGCAGACGGGCAGTAACTGGGTGAACGTCTCCTCCCAAGACTCTTCTTGCCTTCCGATAGCCCGGTTTTATTCTGCTGACACGGGGTAGACCAGACCATACTATCTCTATTAGGTAAGTGGTGCGTACGACACTAAGGCGTATCTACACACTAAGGCAGTCTAGTGGCATTATAACACCTAACTTAACTACGACTTACTGCAGTAGGCACGCATGTATGCGCCTAACATGGAGGCCCCTTCATCAGGACGGATCAGGAGACTCATCATCTACCTCTTACATACTACATGCTATACCAAATGCTCTACTTTATACACGGAAAAGTTACGTAGTGACGATGTATTGTGTATATGTGTTGTTTATTCCAATTTTACCCACTCTTTCGTCGACCTAAACCACCTCCAATTAATTCCCGTTCTTCCTGCATTTCGTCACCATCGTTTATTTTTTATTGTCGTCGTCCGTCTTTCTCCATCATCGTCACCGTCTCTGCCGCCGCAACTCCCAGTCCGCAGTCCGCTTCCACGCGTCAACGCGTATCCAGTTCGTTCGCTTGGCTGATGAGAGGGGGAGGCAAAACTCCCAGGAACTCTGTATAATTGAGAATTATCTATCAATTCACTTAGGCACCTATCTTATCCTATCTCCCTAGGCCTAAGGTAAGGTGCCCATCAATTAATTAATTTGCGGTTACTGTACCTCCATATACGTGCATGGTGTACCATTCCATCGCCGACATTGCCACCCTTCTGTCTCTGCCGGGAGATGCTGCTGGGCCCGTCCCATCCCATCACGAGCACGCGCACCTTACACACGCCCCCCCAAAACAGAGATTTTTATATTCTAGGCTTTCTTTTTTCTCTCTCCGCTCCTCTGGTCTCGGCGACCATCTCTCGGAATTCAGTTGACCAAACCTGCTGCTTGGCCCTGCACACAGCCGTCCAACACCACTGCTACTCTCGAGCGCCCACCCAACTGCACGCCCTCTTTGCACTACCCAGCGGTCCAATGAGAGCCTAACAGCCCAGTGCAAACCCGACATTCGAATCTCGCTCGAGTAGGACGCCGTCAGTCCCTATTCACCATGGATAGCAATGGTACGCATGCCAAGGACAAGAGGGCCGACAGCAACGCCAAGTCCAAGGACAATACTCCAAGCGCCGCCAATACACCCACCGATACCAATAAGAGCCCTAGGAAGAGGCGCAAGGTGAATCATGGTACGCTGCTGTTGTGCGATACTGCCAAAATTCTCCCATTCATTCCCCTGACGTTCACTCTTCAAAAACCCCCCCGGTCGCCGCCACCGTCATATCTACCCGTGCTGTTTCTCTCCGCCGCCGCATGGGCTAGGGCTAATTTTGGTCGCGCGTTCCTACAGCCTGCGTATACTGCCGCCGATCTGTAAGTCCTCATCCAGCAACCTTGCTCACCACCCATCACCACCTTGTGTCTATTGGTTCCACGTCTACGCGTTTTCTGCGCCTGTGTGAGGGGGTTGCTGTCGCTCGCTCGCCTCGTGATCCCATGTCCTGCTTCTAGGGTCCCTGCTAGTATTGTGAACCGCGCGTGACGCGCCCCGGCTCGTCTTGTCTTGTACTCTGAATTCTTTCTTTTTATTCTGGGGGGTGATATCGCTGACCGCTGTCTCTTCGCGTTCCTAGCATATGACGTGTGATCTCGTATGTAAGATCAGTTCCTCGCTGCGTTACGTCAATGGCTGGGAGCTGTTGCTCCTAGGTGCATGTACCGAGATTGACTAGGGATCGACCCCCTTGAATAGGACAGACCATGTACGAGATGCATTAAGCGCAACATTGGCCACCTTTGCCATGATGAACCCAGGGATCCGGATGCAAAGAAGCCCAAGAGCTCTAATCATGCAGCTGCACGTGACGAATCAGACAGCCAGACTGAATTGTCGCGGAACTCGATAGATCGAAGTACCAATGCGATGGTACCGCCCTCTTTCGATTCCAACAGGCCGTCTCAGGGAACCAAGCCAGGTTTTGGTCCACTTGGCCAAGGCAACCATCTGCAACTTGTGTCACCGAGCTCGGTCTCAGGTGCGCAGGCCTCCGTTACCTCTGGAAGCAGCAATATGAACCAATGTTAGTCCCATGAAACCTCCTTATGAGCGTCTATATCGTAGGCTGACCTCGCAGTAACCGGTTTCTCTGATGCATGGCTGACCACACAAAATCAATTTCACGACATGCATCACTACAACCCCCAATATATGCTCCCCCAAGAAGTCACTCATGAGTTTAACTTGCTCAACGACTTTCTGAACACAAGTCTACTTGATGAAAATGGGACTTTGACGGATGAGCAGAATATATACAGAAACCAGTCTGGCCAAGCGGACTTGGTAGGCTATCTAGGTAACCCTCTGCCACCGAGTGCGATGGAGGCAGGATCCATGCTCCCACCAAATTCGGAGCGGAATGCGATTCCAAGACCAAAAAGCGCTGCGCCACCAGACAAGACACGGGAGTTCTACCTCCAGGCCGCAGATCCGTCAGGTAATGACACGCCGGAAGCACGTATGCAACGAGTATTGAAGGCCAAATACGATGCCGGCCTCCTCAAACCTTTCAACTACATCAAGGGATATGCGCGGCTTTCCAATTATATGGATGGACACATTGCACCAGCGTCTAAGCAAAAGATTTTGCGGCAGTTAGATCGCTTTCGTCCCAAATTCCGCGAGAAGGTGCAAGGGCTAACGGATATGGAACTCGTCTACGTCGAGATGTGGTTTGAGAGGTCATTAATGGAATACGACCGCGTATTTGCGTCGATGGCTGTTCCAGCTTGTTGCTGGAGGAGATCTGGGGAAATATTCAGAGGTAACAAGGAGATGGCAGAGCTCATTCACGTACCTGTAGAGAGGTTACGAGACGTAAGTTAAGCATGCATCAGTCGTTACTGATGACGCTAACAAGACGCCGGGTAGGGCAAAATATCCATACACGAGGTTATGACTGAAGAATCGCTCGTGCGGTACTGGGAAGAGTTTGGCACCATCGCATTTGATCCAGCGCACGATACTCTCCTAACCGCGTGCGCACTGAAGAACCCCGACGACCGGTCCAACGATCCCACTGTCAATTGCTGTTTCTCATTTATGATACGAAGAGACGAACATAAGATGTAAGTGTAGATACAGAATACGTGGGGTTTGAACAAGGCTAATGAAGGACGACCACGTGGACAGACCCAGCCTTATCGTAGGCAACTTTCTACCGCATGACCCTTCCCAAGGGTGAGAGCACTCGACACTTACTATTAGACGATTGCATAGTATCGTGATATCTAATCGCAGAAAATAACGGAGATAACTGTTCGAAATACAAGGTAGCAGAGCTTAATCTGGCATGTCGTTCGATGGATGTTCAAATTGATATTTGTCCGAACAAGTCGACTGTCGCTTGCTAGGGTTGCCATTGTCATAACTCCAGGAATATCAACTGCAAGCTCAACTTCATCCATTCCTTACGCACACAGATACCCATACTAGTTTAGAATCTCGGCATTATGTGATAGAAATGGCAAATGATTTAAGAACCGATCTACCGTAAATCTCTGTTTTCACATATCTACCGTAGTATAACACTTGTGCTACAATCTAAGTACTTAGTCAGGATTAAAACACAACGCCCAACACGCAAGTAAGGGGTAAGGGGCACCTACTCATCCCATCGAAGTATGCAGGTGCATCTGTGGGAAGGGCTCAAACGTGTACGTAGTACGAGGTAAGAGCCACCTTCGGATTACATGTGGGCATCTTGAGACAGAGGTTTCAATGCAGGGAGGAGCAACACCGCACTGAGCCTATGAGGCAGCGTCGATTTGTACACTTACAATTGCAAAACGAGGCACTTTCCCCAAGACTCCACGCCCACCCGAGAATTCAGCAGGCAGCCGTCCATGCTCGCATTACCTAGGTAGGTACTTTCTCTCGTGTTAAGTTATATCACGCCTGGGTGGTATCATTGTGGAGATCAACCACTGTTGGAGACACTGCGCCACTCAACAACTACCTAGGTAGACAAGTAGTAGCCTCGTATATGATGAGCTACATGTTGAAGCGAAACATCCACATCCACCGCACCGTAACCAATCTACTTCATCAGCGACATCTAGGATTTTGATCAGACAAAGGTAGGGGTGCGGTTAGCTACGTCAAGTCATACCGCTCACTATAATGGAGCAATCCAATACTTCGTCTACTACTAAAAAGGGCCAGCTTGTTGATGCTGCTATCCGTAAGTGAGCCCGCTCTCTATTCGAAGAAGCTCACACTGACCTTCTCAGAATTTTCTAACGATCTCCGTGCCTTTCCTCTCGACCAAGCCACTGATTCGAGCATTCAAAATCTTAACAATGAGATAGAGGATCGGATACAATCTCTTAAGACTTACAGCGTTCGATCCCTGAACGCCGAACACTATAACCAGTTGCAAGCGGCCGGCCTCAGCCTATGGAATTGGTGTACACAGGAGAAGCGACGTGAAGACAACAACACGCCATCTCAAAGAGATAGGTTTCTCTCCCTAGTTCGAGTACTTTCCTTCTTGATGCTAGCCCTAGCACAACGAAGCGATGACAAATCCCCCAGAACCATCACCCACCTAGAACGACTCGCTATAAAGACTGGTCGATCCTGCATTGGTTCGTGACAAAAATATTCCAATTACGGAGACAGGGTTAGGCTGCTCACTCTGCATAGCCAGTAATGAACTCGAATTCGGCCTTTGGGCCCTGCAGAAAGCCGTCGAATATAACGGACTGCTGCAGCGTCTACAGGGCTCGCCCTCGGAAGAGTCACGTACATGCAGCCAGTTTGAGGCCGAATATAACACGCTTCGTATTGTGCTGGCAAGTGCTATCTCAATACGGGGTTCCACGCTCAGCTAATTTGCCTCTAGGCCTGGAAAGAGGACCGTATGGACGTCGCCGAGCATCTGTATGCCAGCGTCGGGAAGCTAACAACACATCTTGATACCGCGTCAGCCGAGAAACTTGCCGATGCTCTTTTTGAGATAGGGAGAGATTTGACACTGAAGAAGAACTCTGTTCTGGCTGTCAAATGGCTAGAGAGAGCTCTCGAACTAATAAGTGCTCAAGAAATCAGCCAATTATCCAGAGATGCTATTGAGTTGAAACTAGCCATCTCCCAAGCGCTGATCCAAGCCTATCTAGATATAGGAACCCCCGATTACATCAATCGTGCTGAAAATCATATTGCCTACATTGAAAACGGACTTGGTGACAAGCTTGTCGTCCTCCTCTTTCGGACTGAAGTCCTACTCCGCTCTCCAGCCGAGGTTTTCGACGGTAAGGCATATGCGGATATTATACGCCGCATGATGAGAACCGTAGACATGTCCGAATCATCTTTTAAGCTAATAATGCATCACATACGGAAACTTGATGAGAAGAACATCGCAGCTGCTAGCTCGGTTCTTGATGATTTCTTGATAACATGTGTACTTACTTCTCAGCGAGACCAATGGATTGACAAAGCCGTTATCCTACGTACCTATATGGCAATCCGAGACGGCTCACTCGAATCCGTACAAGCTCTAGAAGCAGTATTGAGTCAAGTTCTACCTAGCACAGGGAACTCACTGTCACCCAATACCGCAGCCGGAATTCAAACAGTTTGTTAACCCCAGATACTCATCTAGGATTAATTGTGAAGCTAAATCTCAAACAGCTAATTTGGAAAAAGGCAGACGCTGAGTTTAGCCTGGAGAAATTTGGGTCAGCCGCAAAATGGTGTCAAGTAGCTTTACATCCAGTTTTTGAACGGTCCGGTCCGTCGAATATGGGCAAAATGGCCAGGTTAGTTCACCCCAACCCAAATTCATTAAACATGTGGTGTAATGCCGACAAAGGTCTAGGAAATTGTTACTCTGTGCCATACAGCAGAATGACCTATCCGCTGCTAGCGAGATCCTGCAGTCAATGAATGATGTCACATTGAAGGAGCCAATGACAATATACTTGGCTTTTAAGGTCGCTTTGAAACAACAAGACATAGACAGCGCATTGAGATACCTAGAGCAGATCAGTGAAACTTCATCTCTCGACCCACAATACTTATATGCATGTTGTCTTGAGGCACAACAAGCACAAGATAAGGCCATTACAATCAGAGCATTGCAACATGTTGTTCTCAAGCACCAGTTCCATTCTTCAAACTCTATTCACCTCCCAGCACTTCTACGAATCCTGATACGTCTTGAAGTATCAGTACTAAATGATGAGGAACAAGTTAGTACCGATAGAGAGTCATTAGTCGAAGATCTTTGCAGTGTTTTCAAAGCTGGTAAGCCATATTTCCCTTCGACCTCTCTATCAGAGGCCTGATCATTGCATAGCTGCTAGCGAGATAGAAAAAGAGCGTCGAGATAACAAGAGTGACAAATTGTTTACTATTGATGAATTGGACTGGTTCTGTAAAAATGCTTACAATCTTGGCCTGGAAAATGCATTGGCATGGGAAGCGCGCCATGTCATTGCCATCCTAGAATGTTGTCTCTCAATTATATCGAGCTATCCACCAGATATCCCGACCCAGATGGCCGCCGATACTTCTTTACGTGGCATGTTTTGCAACTTCATGGTGGCTACAGTGCTGCTCGCCCTAGCTCGTTCAGAAGACAACGTTGAATTACGACTACAAGATTATCTTAATATGCGCCGCCATGTGCAGCGCTTTCATGAAGCATTGGAATCAAGATCAGATACTCTCGATGAAGCTTCCCGAAATGATCTTCAAACAAAGCTTTCGACGCTCCTGGTCTTCGAGTTTGAAAGCGCTACTTGTCTGAAGTCATAGGATGACTTGAAAGGCGTTATCCTCAGGGCTCAACCAGGACAGAGTCTCTCAGCTTACCAAGCAATGGCAGATTGCATTCTGAGATGTCAATCTGTCCCAGACCAGGGTGAGTTTGCTTCTCTGTTCCTCTACTTTCAACGCTTATTCTTGTTATGCCAGTCCTATATCGGACAATGCGTGAACTTGTTAATCAAATCTGGACTCTTGAGCAATTTGGCGATGAAAAGTTAGCTAAGTATATGCGGTGCTTGCTCAAAGCCACTCTCTCGATGGAACACAAAATTCCCTTGAATCTCATAGAAGAAATATCCACCATGGTGAAAGAATTAGCAAACGTAAGTTCGTCGGTGCAAACAGAAGACTATATCTGTTATCGGCTTACACTACCTATAGAAGAAAAAGTACTTCCCATCTGTTGAATTAGAATGGATCACTATTACAGCCTTCAACCATGGTGTTGATCTGTACGGCATTCATGAAGATGAATTGAGCAAAGCCTGGATCTCTCACGCGCTCACTATGTCTCATTATCTTCAGGACGGTAACGAGTTGGAAAGGCAATTACAAGACAAATACACCAAACTGAAGTGGGAAGACGTTTAAGTTGTTGGCAAGATGTAAGGCATTGTGGCTGATCAGCAAGGTATGATAATTCCTTGTTGGCCGCTACTCCCTCAAGTAGCCTTACAGTAGGCGAAATCTACGCAATCACAGGGACTAGACTAGAGGATACAGCTGACCCACCGTATTACCAAATCACACAGCCCGTATTTATGTGATACTCGCACTCTGATTCCTAGCCGCCGTTGCGTGGATGAATATTAGTAGGTATGCTCTGCCAAGTAGCTGTGTTAGCTTTCAGCACCCGTATAACGCAAACCCTTTCAGGTATACCGAGCGACAAACCGACAACCCGGCATAATCCGACATCTTGGCTGCTTGGGCGAGAAATGAAGGTTGCTCATACAACCCAGATGCTAGTATCTTTGCCATGACTACTAAGTATGCCCTAACCGAGCGGCGGCTTCCATAAGAGGAACAGGCAATTTCTAGCGCATGCATAGTTACTAGGATCTGATTTTAGTTCGCCCTCCATTTTTTTTGTCACCATTGCTACTAAACAGAGTGTCTGTGCTTGTTTCCTTGCTCTATAGATCCCGAACGAGAAAGTCAGTCCATGGATATCGATGTAAGCCAGAGATAGCAAACAGCCTATCTCGCGCTGGGATAGGCAAAGAAAAGCCCATATCCTGAGGAGCTGTGTATATTCTATAGTAAAACATGTCCTAGAAGACCGATTCATTACTCGTGAGACCATCATTATTCACTGTCCATGGCCGCCATTCTTGCCTTCTCCTCTGCGAGGAAGGCCTCCTGTTCCCTGGCGCTCTTCTCCAGGTCCAGGAAGAGCCAGAGGCCAATGGCGCTGACGAAGGTGAGGGCAAAGAGGAAGTAGAAGGGCGCGCTGTTGTTGCTGTGGCCCGGGGAGGCGTCGATGATGGCGCTGCTGACGAAGGGGCCGATGAAGGAGGACGTCTTGCCGACGATGGTGAACAGCGAGAAGAACAGGAACTCGTGGCCGCGCGGGGTGACGGACGAGATCATGATCTGTGAATACGAGTACCACTGGCACACGAAGAGGCCGTAGAAGGCCTGGTACACCCAGATCTCCCAGACGTTGTGGAAGCCGAACCTGTTGGTCCAGTTGCCTATCATGCCCCAGCCGTCGAGCAGCACGATGCCCACCATGACGACGTTGAACATCATCTTGGCGCTTATCTGGTAGCGCTTCTGCAGCCACCAATAGAAGGCGATGCCGACGCCCTGGGCGACGATACCTACGATGAGCAGGTACGTCAGCGTCAGCGTGTCGTACGCCACGACCTCATTTTGCAGGGTGGCGATAACAGTGACGGTGGTGTTGAGGGAGTCGCCGAGCAAGAAGTAGCCCACGAGGTAGATCAGGCTCTGCTTGAGGTGCCAGATCTTGGTCAGGGCCTCCTTGAGCTGCCAGAAGCCGACGCTGACGATGTTCTTGCCCGGCGGGATCTTCAGCCCGGGACGCTTCTTCTCGATGACGAACCACGGGATCGACAGCACGAGCCACACGGCGGTCGCGAAGGCGATGAGCACGCTCAGACCCCAGTTGTTGGCCTCCGTGCTCGCGTTCACGTTCACGCCGAACAGGATGCCGACTATGATGGCGAGAATCACGACCCTGTGAGAATCCGGTGTGTTAGAGAATTACCGCCCACGGTGCAACGCTTGACACCGTCCTTGGGGCTGCTGGCTTGGGAGTACTTAGTGTGTACAGAATAGAAGAGAGAGAGAAAGAGAGAGAGAGAGAAAAGAAAAATGAAGAGCCCTTTGCCAAAACGGGAACTAAGAATGATACGTACTCGCCCACGCTCTGTATGACAAAGGCCATATTGCTCAGCCGACTGCGCTCCATCTCGTCCTGGAGGTCGTAGTCGGCCTGGCTGATCTCGCCGTCGGCGTAGGCGCGCGCGGCCTCCTTGAGGTGCGGGGTGTTGCGCGCCAGCGACGGGAAGGCGGCGGTCCAGTAGGTCAGGGTCAGCTGGTAGCAGATGAGGCCGACGATGTAGAGGCCGACGCCGGCCTGCCACCGCGACGGCTCGTGCACGCCCAGCCAGGCGAAGCCGATGCCGAAGGACACGATGGACCAGAAGACGAGCACCCAGCGGCGGCCGGTGCCGAAATCGGCGTACGAGCCGATGATGATGAAGAGCGCGGCCTATTTTTCCATGTTTAGTGAGAAGTTAATCCGGTCCCGGGTGCTTGCAGGAGTGATAGGAGTAGAAACCCTCTCCCCCCCCTTGACTAAGCAACTCAGGGCTCCTGAGACCAATGACTAACCTGGATGGCGAAGCTGATGCCGTTCGTGAGCAGCACGATGCTGTTCACGTTGCGGTCGTGGCCGGCGAAGCGGAGGAGCCCCGTGTCCTCGGGCGCGGCCTGGGCCAGGAGGTTCTGGAAGGCGGTCGGGCCGAAGTTGAGCAGCGCGAGGCCGTTGGCGCCGATGTAGAAGGCGTACCACGACCACACCTCCCACCGCGTGGTCTCGGGGACGTCCGGGGCGGCCAGGACGGGGGCCACGACGCCGCGCTCTGACGCCGACGCCCCGGCATCGGAAACGTCCTCCTGGTCTACCGCCTTCGCCTCCTTGGCCGCGGGTTGTCGCGGGGCGGCGGCCGGGTCGGCTGCGGAAGACATGCTCTTCTTCTTCTTCCTTCTTCCTTCTGGGCGGGGAGAACCAATCCAATTGGGTCTATTTAACCCCGTCTAGGTATACTTGGGGGTGTGTGGTAACAGTATTACTGTATGTACGCAGTATGTAACGCAGGGAGGAGGTAAGATTTGTCTCCCGCGCCCGAGAAGTGAGACATAGGCCGCCCATTGCCGCATATCCCGCACCCTCCCCCATGCCTGGCTACGTAACCCTGCTTTTTTTTTTTGCGAAGAGTTTTCGAATCGTACTTACTGTATCTACCTGCTGGCCGGCCTTTTAGTATAGTGCAGTTAGGTACTATGTATGCACAATAGGGTAGGTACATGAGATGGACAGATTTGAACGTCATGACATCCTTGCTCGAACGTTGTGAAAGCGGGAATATAGCTGATAATCATGATATCGACGTGGAGCTCTAATCCATGTCTCTCTATCGCTGGTAGCCAATTGGGTGCCATTGCTCTCTTTCTAGTCCAATTCGGGTTAGCTCTATCTATGTGCCTTACTTAGTGCGATCTAATCTGTAAAAGGGAGTTGGTAGTTTGACCAATAACACACGGCATAAAGAGCATGCGCTATTGTACTAAAAGGGATATAGAGGCAAAATGCAAAGGCTTTTTTTTTTTTTTTTTTTCCTAGCATGAGCGCCAGTGTAAGACGATAATAAAGCGTGATACTAGTGTGATTGACGGAGCCCGCCGCCTGTGGCTAATCCTGCTCAGGTAAGCTATTGGCAACCCCACGTCCTTGGCTTGCCTACCTGTGGCTTGCATATACTGCGTATGTACTGTAGCTGGAACATCGCCATTGCATTGTGGTATTAGATAACCTGGGGTCCGGGGTTGTCGATAACACACGTCGGATAAAGGAATTTTAATACTACGTAGTAAGTTAATAATTATAGTATACAGTATATCACTTCTACGAGGGCGACAGTCATTACACATCATATCATAATTAGGTAGCATGCTTACCAGTGACGGGTTTGTTGATAAAAGGGGTGCCAGCACACTTGAGCACTTGAGCCTTCTCAAATCTGTGATGAAATTTTCACAGCTGAGGGACATATGTATACGCAGTATTAAAGGAGCAAGGCTGGGCTGACTCCTTCGGTCAGAAAGTGAAGTTACGCACGCAGTATATAGTATAATTCCGGTAGCTGAAGGATTTGCCAAGATCTCCGCCCGGTCACCTTTCGTCCAGGATGTTGATGAATCTGTCATGCGATCCTTCCCGTGAAGGCAGATGTGCCGGACGCTCTACATGGTTACCAGCTTACATTACGACATTACGAGTAACCGAGTCGGATCTGTCGGTGCGGTGACGGGACCGCAACGTGGGTTTAACGAGATTAATGGACCGTTGAGGATGTTACGAAGGCATGGCGGGAGACGGTGCCGCATGTGAGGGATAGATGGATTGATGGGTCGAGAGCCCGTGTCACTAAAACCTTGGGTTGGCGATACGATATGAGGCGGCTCACTTCTAGAAGCGAAATATCTGCCTACCCAAGACGAAAGCAGATGACCTCATGGTGTGTTCGTATAATCCGTCAGCTTTTGTCAGAATCGAAGCTCATCAGATAAATCCGCTCCGAGCAACAGCCTTGATCATTACGCCGAGCAGAGAGATAGGTATAGTAGGTACATTATGTAATCTAAATGAACAGCTCGACGTGATGACTCAGATTATCTCTTTTCTCTCCCTTCTTTCCCTTTTCGTCTCTGTTTTAGAAACTAAAGCTTCATGAGGCTTCATGAGGATTTTAGGTCGATTCCTTGGCTTCGAGCTGAGCTGCACCAAGCTGAGCTGACAGGCCGCTAGTCAGTACACCTACAAAAGCTTGATCCAAGACGAACGGAGGGAGACGGTTTCTTCCGCTGCATCTATCTGGGCAGCGTACGACACGTGTGAATAATGGGGAATTCTCCCGTGCTTGGTATCACGCTACGGAATCACCACTGGCAAGGTGGAATTTCCCGCCCTGCCATTTTTACACTCGGCACCTGTGCCGCAGCCCATCTAGACGGTAATAGGGTAAAATTCCAGTATAGATTATACGGCGGGAGTCTCCGTGACACCTACATACGCGTGTAATCCCTTGCCTTGCTGTACAACCGCAATTGGTAGTCAACCTGCGAACGTATCCATATTGTCAACAGATAGGAAGGAGAATAGTAGCTATATTTACTGAAGTTGTGGAGAGCAATGGACGGCGCTAATATAAACATCATTGCTTATTTTAAGTGACGCATTCTATAATTACAACTTGGTAATCGGAATAGCACACTAGACGATACGACTAGTTAGCATCAAGATAGAACGCCTGGGTTGGAAGCTGGGGAAGCAGTAGACTAAGGCAGTCATGGTTCTCTAGTGGGGTAAAGAACCAGACGAAAGTTCTAGATCTAGATACCTAGCTGGCGGATAATCCCAGCCGAACCTTGACCTGGCACTATTAGTAGGTTAATAGTTTCCGTAAATAATAACATCATCGTCGTCGTCGTCGTCGTCAAGAGATCATGATGGACCTAAGACCTTAGATTTGTCTTAGCTAGTGATGAAGGATTTTAAACGGTCTTGGAACCGATAGGCTATTCACACTTTAGGGGGATATGAGAGATCATACACCTGGGTTACCCCCTACGCGAGATAAACCTCAAAGACCTGCCTTTTCTGTAGACATCGACAATCTCTGCCTAAATGACGTCTTTTCAATTTGTTATTTCTTGACGTACGGGACTGGTATGACAGATGATCGGGACCGAGTCGAAAACCAACATAATGTGTCGGTCGCGTGTATTAAGGTGTGCTTACAAACCTGGTTACTGATGATGATCATGATATAGAGGTTATTTCTCGAGCTTATGCAGGTGTGGAGATAGCCCTACCGTTGGGGGGCTTTCCAACGGAACGGGAAGGAAGATATTTGTGAGGCGGTTGACCTGCTGGCGACACGTGCGAGGACTGTGATGATTGGCGGTGAGCTGACCCTTATGACAATTATCACCCTTGACGATATAAACAATCATCTGCTCGCTTGATATAACCATTACTGTTCTTTTCGCACAATTCAACCTCAGTGGACGGCCGTCTGAGACAACCCCAAGTGCTACGTCGCGGGGAAGCTCTACTCTGATTCGCAGGAGACTCGGGTACGTCGTATCATTTGAGAAGCGATTCCCGGTCATTGGGATAGCGTCACCGCCTAGACTACTTGCTCTCCTTGTTTTCGGTAGTAACATGCGGTTACATAGGTTCGATACGTGGTTGCGAACCGTAGTGTAGGGTAACATATACTAGAAGCCGAGTCATCACACTGTGATCTCACTAGTAAGACCCGGCGAATTGATGCGCTTGGTTTGAATACAGCTACCTAATTGATCATTGGGTTTCCAAATATGAAATGATGCGATCAAGGGGTGATGCTTAGTATTTGGGGTAGTGTAGCCTATCCTTGCTATAGCCTATAGGTAGAGGCAAATTCAACTACTCTTCTCTATGAAGTGCTTCTGTCTTGGATGTTACTCACTTACTGTCAGCAGTACATTCATCACTGGTTATCAGACATACTACGTAGTATACTGCATAGAGACGGTTCCGGCAGTCTGAGCTCATGCATGTGTGCGGCGTTGTCACGAAGCTACCGGTAGCCGTTTGTGATAGACACATTTTGCCCAAAGCTCATGAGATAATAGGGTGTTCTCCGCGGAATGTGCCGCGCATCTTAATAAGCCAAGCACACTATAGCACGCTTTCGCCAAGCGTCCATCCTCGTTGGCTTCTAATTGGATCGTGACATAAAAGGGATCGTTATTAATAGACTTACTTAAGCCGTAAGGCTCATGAATCATGCTGGTATTTGAATTACAGGTCGTGTAAAAGACCGTAGATTGCCAAGACTCATAATGCTCACCAGAACCTTTTCATCATACGTAGTACAGTAGTGTTCCTATTGTAGCACATCATCCCATCATGCACTTTCGGCAGGCTTTTCCAAATCAGTGTATCCCAATGTGACGGCCAGGGCTACCCAATCTTCCAAATACCTAATTTGTATCGGCGTCGAGGCGGCAACCATAGGGCGCCTAGCGAATAATCTAGAGTCATCTCAGGGATACCAAGTCTTTAGACATCTTGGTCACCGTGTAAAGCTACCCAAAAACGTCTGTCAGCAGAGCTGGGAGACGGCAAGGGGTATGATGAGGTTTAAAATGTGTGTATATACGCTTGATATAAATTCAAGATGATGGCCCTATACTCATCACCACAACTCACCTTCATCTTCAGCCCTCTGAGTTTCTCGTTCGGTCTTGTTCAAGTCGCCTGTATATCTCGTCGCTAGTCACAATGAAGTTCACCACCGTCTGCGCTTCCCTGGCCGCTGTGGCCTCAGCCAGTTGCTCGCCTTCTGTTAAGCATCTTAAGACGACCAACCTATACGGCGTTGAAGTTGTTGACACCGACCTCGTCCGCGATGCCAGAGCTATCATCTCGAAGTTTGATGGCTTCCTGTACAAGCACTCGATGCGAACATGGCTGTTCGGTGCCGCCGCCATCAATGCCAACGCGACATTGTTCAAGAATGTTGACCGAGAACTACACGCCGTTGGCACCATCCTCCATGACCTAGGCTGGGATAGTAAGAGCTTTGCCCTGGAGTTTTGCGAATCGTGCAGAAACTAACCGTACTATAGTGACGCCCAACTCGCCTTATGTCTCTCCGTAAGCAGTCTGCTCGTTGCTGAGCTTGCTTCGCAATGTATTAAACTCTATGATTCAACAGTGACCACCGCTTCGAGATCGACGGTGCCGTGGGTGCCGTCAAGTTCGTCAAGGAACACAAGAACGCAGGGTACTGGGACGCCTACCGCCTCGAGAGGCTCCACGATGGCATCGCCCTACACGCGTCGCCGGGTCTCGAGGTCGGCAAGAACCTGGACACCCAGACGATCCTTGCCAGCATCACCTACGACAACCCCGGCTCTCGCGCGCCCGCCATCCCCGAGGCTGCATACAACAGCATCCTCAAGGCCCTGCCCGCCAACGACATCCTCGCTGGCACCAACGAGACCTGGACCTGGATCGCTGCCACCAAGCCCGCCGCCACCTACAACACCGTCCTCGAACCCTTCGGAACTGCTGTAAGTAACATACTACTATTCGCCCTGTTCTCAGCTTCGGCGAAGACAGCTTGCTGACCCTCCATAGTACGTGCCCGGCTACGACGCCACCGGCCACCGCATCTTCGATCTCATCACCACCGCCCTGAAATCCCAGGAGGCCCAGTAAAGTATATAAAATTTGGAAGGAACGAGGCGAGAAAACATGGGTGGTGAGTCTGGGTTTACTTGAGGGGGTCGGTCACTGGCGAAGATGATGGATGGTTTCATGAATTACGCTCAAGGTGGAAATAACCCTGCCCTTCTTCGCATATATAGTTTGTAATTTTTTAAATGCATATACACCTCAAAACGGTCTATAAGAAAAGCATCGCCATTCACACAACATGTTGCGAATTCGTGAGCGCTGCTGGTTAGGGGGGAATGGTCTTTGAGCAACAAGTAGGGCTGACTCTACGAGTCTCACGCCCCCACGCACTCCGCTTCTTCATTCTTTATTTCGCTTTCGATATCAGCCAAATCATTTGACAATCGAAATTGGAGATCGAGCGATGACGAGCGACGATGTGCGAGATCCGGGCAACTTTTCAGATCCAACTGTCACCCTATGTGTGACCAAAATAGGGGGAGCACCTGAATTTGGTAAATACTATACCTGAATACTTCAAGTGCATTCGCTAATTCGCGGTGGTCGTACACCTTCGTCCAGGACATAGGAAATGAGATCTGCATTCCAACGTCGGATCACAGAATAACCGACTCTACTCTCAATCACATTAAAATGCGATAGCGCGCTAAGCGTACATAGAGCGGCTACAGAAGCTATATTCACACCTCAAAGGCGTGCAACACTATGACTTCGTCTCTGCTTCTTTTAGGATTATCATGCCTCGAATGTTTGGTTCGTCCTGCTACGGCTGGATGTGGGATATCTCTGGCAGTTGAGAGAGGGGTGTTAATGTGGTAGTAGGGCACGTGTGTGCCCACCCTTCTGGCTATCGAGTGTTATCCAGAAAGGCTGGGCTTGCGGGTTACACTGTTGCCCTTATAGCGGCCGTGAACTGTCATAAGAATACAGGCCGAGTTGCATTAAGTAATATGATTTGGGTTTGTCCGATGGGCGGGGAAGGTTGCTTCGAGGAGTCATCTAACGGCGCACAGATAACATAGGGATCAGAGGCAAGCCTTCTCTTCGATGTCGAGAACGATGAAGAATGAGTTATCCTGGATATCCGCAATAGCCGGCTAAAATCGTTGTCGATTCCAAATCGGGAAGCAATCGTAACTATAACAATGGAAGCGGAAAGCCAAGGGCCGTGATGCCCGTCTCGGAGTTAGAACGACACCCACCCTAACCGAACCAAGAGGTTTCCGATCAAACGGACGCTAAGAGAAAGAAGGCCGTCTAAACGCCTAATGCACATTGACTCAGAGCCTCCAAAAAAGCCTGATCTCCGGGGCCGCCATGACCCACCGCGGCGTACGTGTATCAAACCTCCGTATGTATCTATGGAGAGCACTCGACTATCTTCTTGGAGACATCCTTACCTTCCCAAGTACCGCTAGAAATCGTTTATTAAACGGACAGCGCGAAATATATGTATATGTCGGAAAAGGCCCTACCGGAATACCTAAAGGACGTTTCGAGCTGGGGTCGATTGGACATCGTATAGTGCTTCAAAGGGGCTCTGCTTACTAAGTTGGTATAATAGGAATGTCACCGACTCCTACTATCAATGGCGGATAACACCTGTAGAATTCTCTATGTACAGGGTCATTCAATACCTATAATCTCGACACCAACTCAGGCGAATTTTGCATAGTAGGGGAATAGTAGGAACGTAGCCGAGGCATGTACCGGCATCCCGCTTTAATATCAATCTCCCGACCCCCCGTCCCATGTCAGTGTACCCCGTTCCCCATCTGATTGGCCTTTTCACTCTCCGATTCGATGGAGTTCGCGCCCTTCTTTTGGCGAATAGCCTCCAACGTGGGATGTCGTTCCTGCGAGGGCCGTAGGGCGGCAGCTGAGTTCACGCGGTCAATCGAACACCTCTTTGACGTGACGTGGTAGTCTAATCTGGAAGCTCATTTGCTCACCGACTCTTAAGGCCGCTAAACCAGACCCCTATGCCTCGGAACCCCCGTTCCGGTGTATATCCCGTTGGAGTTTCAATCAAAGGGAGTCCCATTCCCCTCCAACCTCTCCAATACCCTTGGGCGTATCGAATTACTCTACACCCTTACTGACTAATCTCGCAGTGTTCAGCATATCTAAAATCCCACGATCTCGTAGAGGGGAGATGACAGTTACTTCAAACTAATCATGCCGTTTCGAGGGAATGAGATGGCGGCTCGTACCGCCTAGCTATGCTCTTGATGTACAAATAAGTATAAACGGATTCGCCATGGAGAGCCCTGTAGGGCTCCTAGCCACTCGTGGTGTGACATCCCTCTTTTATGTTTGCCAAGCATGATGAGATATCGGTTTCCAGGATAGTATAAGGAATAGCTTTTTGACCCGGTATCGGCTCTGCCCTGTCTTCATTGTTGGTACCGCTTTGGTAACGGGTGGGCTTTTGAATGCTAAAGTCGGAACCCCCCAAAAAATGTATATATGGTGATCACCGATCCATCTCCGTGCTATAACCGACTCCGGCTAAGAACAACCGGCCGTATATTGGGGCTGTTGCCGGTTTTCCAACTGTCTTAACCGGGCCCATGGAATCAGCAGGCCTGCAGTTAATAGCGGGGGTGCGAGATAGGACGCCAGGATCGTCGATATCGGGAATCCACAAGTCATCCGATCAGTTTACACAACATATATTAAGGATTAGGTGCTATTAGACGCTATGGCACCGATGAAGGCATGTGTGACTCTTGCAGGCATACTAACAAGTCGAAGAAGGCTTCGTCTACAGGAGTGAAGACGCCGAGAAGAGCGCAGAAATTCTGTTTAGAGTTCTGTTCTCCATACACCCCCCTGCTGCTGCTTGCATTTTTACTCCTGATTTATTGAAGGTTAACATTGGCAAACTATATCATCGCTGATCCAGGGCCGGCCTGGCTCCGCTACTCCCACATCTATGAAATCCGTCCTTTACTATCTCCGGCAATAAGTCATTAACAAGAGCTAAATTAATGTATACGGCAACATGACAGACTCGGAGTCTATTGATCGGCCCAGGTCGCTCGAGTTCTCGACTCGATTATCACGACATTCTTCAAATGCGCTTTCCATACGAATAGAAGGAACTCTCCGCGACTTATCAAATCTAGTCCACACACTGAGCAAACAAGATGCGGAATCTCGCTACAAAACCGAAGAAGCAGATAACGGAGTGCAGCCATATAATGGATCACATTACCATCCCATGCCTGACGGCTCTGGCAAGGAGATCATCTCATGGGAGCCGAATGACAAAGAGAACCCCTATAACTGGTCGGAGGTACGTAGCACATGGCAGTCAGTCATTACACTCCGTACTAGTCTAACTTACTTTTCCCTAGAGACGCAAGATCTTCCTCGCTATCACGACTATGGCGAATGTCATCAATAGCACGATGGGCAGCAGCTTACCGAGCATGGCAGTCCCTTACATAACGCGAGAATGGGGAGTTACATCAGACACGCAAAAGGTCCTTCCAATCTCGACATATCTAATAGGCTATGTCTTCGGGCCGCTGCTCTGTAAGCCTATATCGAGCAGTAGATCAGGACCCTCTGCGCTACCGGCCAAGTAGCTTACAGTTGCGATAGGGGGGCCGCTCAGCGAGCATATCGGTCGTCGAAACCTGACCATCACCACCCTGTTTCTGTTTATTCTATGGACGCTAGGTTGCGCGCTCGCCCCCAACTGGCCTGCCTTCCTCATCTTCCGGTTGCTCTGCGGAGCCTTTGGTAGTGCTCCCATCGCTGTCGTCACCGGGCAGCTTGCCGACATCTAGTTAGTCCTTCGAAGTCTTTTAGTTCTCGTTTTTGGCAAATTCTTTGCTCTCATAGGCCGTTTTCTCCTGCATACTGGCTCAGTATCCCAATGATGAGTCGATTTTTCTATACATACTAGTTTCTAACTCTTTGCCCTTACAGCGAGGACCCTGTCGAAAGGGGGCGTGTCTGTGAGTAATTCCCGGAGTCATCCACTTCTCGTTTTGGTGACCCATTGAGGGTTCAAACTCCTTTGCGGTCCCAAGATAGTACAGAGTACACTTAAAATGACCATTGCTAACTTCATATGTTGTAGTGGCGTACTTCATGGCGGTAAGACCTTTATTGTGACACTGCAGGAAATTCTATCTTACTAATAATAATAATATGTAAAGACGACGATATGCGGACCTCTTTTGGCGCCTATCATATCCGGATTTTGTTCTACCACCATTGGCTGGCGTTGGACTTTCGTAAGTCATTCTCGGTGTCACGTCCCGCCAGTCTAGTCTTTATTAAAGGCACAGGAGTGTCTTCTCGGGCCAGAACTTTGCCTTAACGGCTCTACATGTTTTCTAAAATCCTTGCGGACCTTCATTAAGACAATACTTACTGACCCTGAATGGTGTAGTGGATTGCTCTGATATACGCCGGTGTAACCTTGATCCCAGTTATCTTTCTGGTCCCTGAAACCTATGCTCCTGTTCTTCTGACCCGACGAGCTCAGAAGTTTCGCAAAGTAGACCCAACAGCTCAAGTCTACGCCGCCTTTGAGCTAGAAGACAAGGATATCAAGCAAGTTGTAACCAAAGTTTTGACAAGGCCCATCCGTATGATATTGACGGAAACAATCGTAACGGCTACTTGCCTTTACCTCGCTCTCGTCTACGCGGTAAGGAAATTTTTAATTGTTGCTGCACTTTGTTATAAGTCAGTGACACATTACTATCATGCTAACTCTTAGGTTTCCTTAGATATTCTACATCTCCTTTGGTTCATTCCCCATTATATTCCAAAACCTCTATGGCCTTTCCCCTGGCGTTACTGGTCTGTTGTTCCTACCCATCCTCGGTGGCGTCTCCATAGCCTTAGGAACTTTCTTCGCATGGGGTAGATATTTCAGCAAAGCTCAAGAGGAGGGTCGTCCATGGACGAAGAAAGAGGAGTACAACCGCGTTCCTTTGGCGGCTATAGGTGGCCCGGTATTTGCGATTTCGTTGTTCTGGCTAGGTTTCTCGGCCAAGACGGATGTTCACTATGCGGTCCCTTCGCTGGCGGGAATAGGCTTCGGGATGGGCTTTCAGCTAATATTCATCGGAATGCTCAACTATGTCACCGATGCTTACGAGATATTCGCCGCGAGCGCTAACGCCGCCGCTAGCTCTGCTCGTTCCCTTCTTGCTGTCGTGCTTCCGCTTGCCACCACGTCCATGTTCGAGCAACTTGGTATTAGCGGTGCCCTCGGACTATTGGGAGGCCTTAGTCTGATCCTTAGTGCTATACCATTTGTTTTCCTGTGGCAGGGCGAGAGGATCCGGGCCGGATCTGCTTTCTGCATCGAATTGAAGGAGAGAAAGCTTGAAATGCAAAGGAGAGCCGAAATAGAGATGAAACGAAATGGCAATGTCACAGTCCGCAGCTTTCCCCAAGAAGAGAAAGGGCTCACCCAGAAAGCATTAGTGAACATCGAGGTTACGGATACTACATGACCCGGAGAAGGATCTTTGACTACTCAAAATATGCAAAAGAGGCTCATTAATATGAGGACAAGCGAATAAGCGGATTTAGAGCCAACTTATAGACATGATCTAGTGCCGATTCACGGTAAAAGAAACATCTAAATTGAACAATATCGGAAAACACTGAGGCTTTTGGACGTTGTCACAGGTAGCGCTAAGTAAACTTATATTGTTGTAGAATATTAATCATTTATGAGAAGCTGAAATCGACATGCTTCTATCTCTACCTGCGAGTGCTCGGATATATCCTTTCTTATCCAACATTTTACTCCTCTGAAAGTCCTGCCGATTTTTTTGTCTCCTGGGGCTCATCAAGGACACTAGGGTTCTTCAATCCCTTTCGAAAGTAGTCCCCGAATTTCCGGTACTTCGTCGAGAGCTCGTACAAATCTCTGACATCCCCAACGTCAAACTTCTTCTCGGCTTCACTCGCAAATTTCCCAACAAGCCGCTCCTTGTTCAAGAATGGCAGGCCAATCACAATCTGGAGCAGCTCCGCAAAATGCCAGTGCTCCATCTGCGCATCTGAGAAGGCGAGATCAAGGCGCTTCAAGGCACCACCCGTGGCTCTGTCGATACGCGAGACGCTTATATCTCTCAGCTGAGACCTCTCTTCAGCTTCCTTGATGTGGCTTTTGGCGCAGCGAGAGTGGAATTTCGCCTCCCTTGTGGCCTTGGAAATCATGTTTTCTCGTGCTTTAGCTGAGATGTCTCGTCGCCCTTCGGTCTTGGCAATGAAGCAGGTGCTGCATAGTAGCTCGTCAACGATATTAATCTGCCTCACGCTGCCGAAAGCCCAACAGTGACCTGGGATGAGGCACATTGGATCTTCCTCGGTCCGCTTGCGATTACCCTCGGCATCGAACTGGCACGAACGCGGAGTGACCCATGGCTCTGTGTGGCCGCAGCTATAGGTGACGTTGCAAACGATCTTGCACATTCTGACGAGTTGAAGAGGGTTATGATCCGTGGGTTCAAGTGAAAGGTATTCTGGCTGGTATTAGAGGATGATGGGGTGATTACATCATGATGGTAGATGGTAGCAAACAATTTATGAACAGCTGCAACTAAGAATTCCTAAGATGTTGTTTCTAAAGCTCTTCAACTTATCGCTTGTGAGTCACCTCAAGTGAAACATGGTAGGCAACCAGAGAATTACCTGAGAACAAAAGAATGACAAGTGAACGTCGATTGGGGAAAGAACAAGGAAGTAAACCATATTCTTTAGCTTCACCCTGAGATCGAGTAGGTTCATATTGCAAAACTGTTGAAAATCACCTTAAAGATTTGCTACTCTGGTTCAAAGGACCGCATGAAATCTTGGGACTCTGTTTCCTTTCAACTTTTTCTTGATCCGGCGTCCAGAATAATTCTAGAAATAGCTGGGACGATTTTATGCTTCACCGTACCTCTAGAACGAGAATGTCCCAGAAATTGGACGTATACAAGAGTAATGGCTTGAATTGTGATATAACTCGTCGTGATGTCCTGATGCGTCCCCCCTTTGTTTTGTATTACACGCACCGAAGAATCATCTAGTGAGATGTATTCGAAATTCCATTTGACATATTCTGGAATAAAGCTAATAGGTAACACAGGTATGGGGTTATTTATCTCTAGTTTGTTCTTGATCTATTGCACTCCACAACACCTAAGAGAGTTAATCGGGTAGAAGTTTCTATGAACTCGTCAATCTTTAAAACTCACTAAACCTTATCCGTTCCTTTCGTCATAGAGAGACACCTACTTGTCATCTCACCCTGTAGTATCTCGACATATCAAACCAGAAACGCTATATCATAATAGACTCCATTTGAACTCAGTCTGACACAGGTTGCAACTATCTAGATAACCGCAAGGACGTGCTGAGTTTAGGGTAGACTAGGCAGGCGCTCTGGAATGCCTTTAAATTCAGAATTACGCCACGGGTGACCCATAGTACAAGAGACAGTTGAGAAAGGAGCCAGTACTACCGCGTCTGGTGTAGCTAGAACTTTATCCAGCGTAAACCGCACTGAAATAATGAGTCGATGATACCTAAGGGTGGTTATTTACTGGACGATACTGTTAGGGGAAAGACCTAGGCAACAGATTTGGTCCATCCACTAATGAGTTACGGTCATAAGTTTTGACTCGACCATCAAGCTAGGATATCCGCAACGTCTTTGTCATATATTAACTCTGAAAACTCATTTAGTAGTGGTCTCACTCATCGTTGATAAGGGAGACGTACCGCGGGCCGTGTCCTCAGGCAACATCTGCCTTCCTCCTACACTATTGAATAAGCTAGCTAGATATCTCAATATGGATATCCAACTCGAGTATACAATTCACCTCACATCTTCTCCAACGAAGTATCTTTTCGCAACCAATTCTCTCGGTTCCCAGGGGCGTTAAGCAGACCGCATGACGGCTGGTCCATCGTCTCGGAAATTACGACGGAGGGTAGACGTCCGCGAAGGCAGGATTGAGACATCGATCGACCTCTCCTCATCCCAGCTCGTCAATCGATTCTATACTTGACGTCATCAAGTCCCTGCGTCTACTACCTATGTAAGGCAGTGAGTGTACAGTAAGTAGGTGCGCGTATACTTACCTTAGCCGGAACAATATATGTCCAACTCGAGAAGAGGGAAATGGGCGTTCGCTTCCGTGTTCCCGGGTCCAGGGAAGCTCCCTATTAGTTACTCGTTGTCTACACTACACCATGCATATCGACTAAAATGAACGAGAAAAAACAACGTGTTGCTTCGACACGGGGGGGCTGCTGACGTCTACACCAACGATCTTCAGGGTCTGAGCACCCCTTTCCTTTTTGCAAATACGTGCGCTTTCGAATATAGTGTAGTGTAGGGTTGATCCCCTCCTTGGACGCCGCTCATCGGACCATCGAAGCCGGGTTCGTCTCATGGATGCCCGCGGCACGAGCTGCTACCCCCACGCGGCGCGAGAGATTTTTTTTTTTTTCTCAAAACGACGTTCTTTCTTATGCGTACTTGGATAGCGCTAAGCTGATCTCGTGGGCTTTGGAGTCGACCTTCGCGGGATATTCCGCGACGACGCATTGAAAAAAAGGGCGACGGCTGTCGAAAAAGACACGGGGGTTGGGAAAAATTCAGCGAGGTACCCTCTGCCGGTATCCGTCGAGGGTGGTTTGGAGTTCGATGGCGAGACGCCAGGGGCCGGGGGCGGGATCGTGGACATCCATGTACTAACTGTCAATAATAAGGCATTCCCCCACCCCTATTCTGGCCAGCCATGCTAGGAACGGGACCGTCCTGGTTTTATTCATGGGGTCTTGATTGGAAAGTCGCAATGTATTTTCGCCATGGGGACGAAAATTACTAGTTCCCAAGATGGAATGCGTTGCGCCACGCTCGACAAGTCCGCTATCTACGGTACTAGTCCACCTAAAACCAGACAGCTCGATGGCAACCCCTCGCCTATTTCTAGTATACACCAGAGAACTGCCCTGACCTGACCAGGCTGACACCCTGGTCCCCATGGGAATACAACACACGCCTTTGACGATTGCCGCATCGCAAACCGGCTACATGATGGGAATATGGCGCTACTGCTAGAGCTCGGCCTCAACGAGGCTTGGTTTCTTGGAAGAAGGCCACCCCAAGACTTAAATAACGTTATCGGAGGGGTCGTGTGTGAACCTGGTCACTGAGTACGCAGGGATGATGAATCCAACTATGGGTTCTTGGCAGCTACCTCGCAATGGTGGGCAGATACTGCGTAGGCAGAACAATGCGAGGCAAAGCGACGCGAGGGTACGGCAGAGCCATAGACGCAAGGAAGAACCGCCTGGCGGCATCTCCGCGAAGGAGGAGATAACTGAATGGTTGGATAGCCGAGGCAGTGAAGGGCGGGATCTGGAATCCGAGCCCATGGATTGGTCTTCTGCCCAACGGGCTAGGATTAGACGCAGACAAGATAGTCTAGATTTCGCTTCCTTTACCAGCATACTATGTTGTGCAGATGGGGATTTTCCTTACCCTCTTTTTTTTCGTCTTGGTCTTCCTACTTGTCGATCGATATGATGAGAACAACAGGCCTTTGATGCAAGACATAACTGCCGTAGACCAGGTATCAATCAGCAGAGTAATCGAACGATGTTTTTTTTTTACACCGCTAGCTTGAGATAAGTGCACGAATAGACTCCATCCATGTCATCCGTGCATGATTGCCATGCTTGTTACGAAATGGTTTGTTTATCCTGTATGGGGGTTTATCATACTGATTTGATGCCTTGGACTGGAGGCGTTGGTGACCGCATTGTGTAATGGCTGCCGTAGAAGAACAACAACACTACCTAGACAAGGACACAAATCAGCTTTTGCATTTTTAAGGTGAGTCGAGATGCATGAAACCTAATAGGTAATCGGATGTTCCAATATGTGGTGTAGAGATATGTGGGAGGACCATGCCGGTTTGTTGGCAACAATGCAATGCTTGCAGCCGTGAGAATTGCTATCCGGGTCATACGTACAGACCGGACACGTCACGAGATCCACGCCAACCCGCCAAATAACCTAGGATGTTGAGTACAGTATGTGGTAAATACAAAGCAGTGAGATAGGGGAGTAAAATGAGTGAACCAAGGACAAGGGTAGACGCAATGACTCGATGAAGTGAGTCTATACAACATAGTAATTACAAAGGACAGATGATAACGTATTAATTTGCTTTACTCACTCAGAATGTAGGGCAAAATATCATAAAGGTCTGCAAGCTATGAACCCAGCTGAGAGCCAGGCCTTGTAGAAGTCTCAGCTTCGTATAGTAATATTATCCAGCTTGTTCCACCTTTCCGCGGTCACCTGTCTAGGATCGTGTATCTTATACCGCAGTATGTAATATGCCCAAAAGGAATAATACCAGTACGATCATGAGGCCTTCAAGGGAACCTTCCTTCACAAATCGCTCTGTAGGCCCCAGTCTACCTGAGCCGAGAATACAGAGCTGAACTGCTTGCCATCGCGCGTCTTGCATGCGTGAGGCACGGTAAGGTGACGAGGCAATCAGCTGACACAAAGTCCATCACAGTATTACGCCCTCCAAGCATCACGAACACCTGCTGCCGCTCCTGCTATACAAATAATGGTTAACGGACATAATACGGTCCTTTACTAACAATGCTAGCTGATATCATCCTCAAAGTCGAGCAAACCCAACAATTGCCGTGTTTACAGAGAACAACTGAAACACTCAATGAAGAGCGTCTTTCCATGAACGAAAGGTCTCTGCGTAAGCTGTGAGCCGCACGCGCATACGCTTGCGCGCATACACGCAGATAACACCACGACAACCCATGCCGTACCTCGTACAGTAGGTACGGCTCGGAAACCGTCTGATTACTCCGTGTGTTGTGATCAGGTTCCCTTGGCATGGGGTTTTCTGACTGAGCGTGTTGTTGTTTTTTCCACCTCGACTAAACACGCCATTTTCGTATATAGCAAGTTTCGAAAATCGGAAAAGGGAGAGGAAAATAAGAAAGGGTTGTTGTTCGTGGAGATGATGCTATAAATAAAACCCCGCGCAATCTGCAGGATGCGTCTCAAGACGCGTCGATCCCGCGATTTTTCAGTGTTCTGAAATTGCCAGCGTTACTGTAACCCTCCCCCCGAACAGCGAACGGGGCAAAGGGTCACAAGAGCCCCTCCAGAAATGGCCAGAGCACAACAGAGGGAGAAGCAAAAGGGCCAGCGCGGGGTAGAGTCCGTGTGTCTTGTTTATCTGAGGGCGCAGACTGAAGCAGATGCCAGTCATCGTGCATATGTCGCCTTTCTCCAATAGGGGTTCGAAAAGCTTGCTACTGTCCCCCCAGTCTGCATACTAGACATCTCCCCAGCAGGTTGCCAAATGCGACGTAGATGCATAGCAGACGGGGCATTCCAGGACGGGAAAGGGAGAGCCGTTCTTACCAAAGCCATATATCATCATGTCGTGTCTTGACTTATTGATCTCGGTACTGTAAAGAGAGCAGGCCGATTCCATTTCTGGAGACCCCTAGACAGCCAAGCCCGGGGAGAGGGGTTTGCCGTTGTCTGGATGCACGCACGCCGTCCATATTCTCGCTGCAAAAGCAAACAAAACGAGTAACAGATACATCCGGGGGGTCGCACGGTGGCCTTGTTACATCCTAGATGGGACCCACGGACATTGTTGCTTTCGTTGTTATGGTCATTAGGGACTTCTGTTTTTGCGCCACTTCTTAGCAAGCCCATAAATAGTGAGCGAGGATCTACACAGTATTGGTGGGAGCCGATGTTTTCCTTTGCGTGGCTTGCGGAGAATATGACCCATCATAAACGATTAACAGACGAGAAAGCCCATTATAGTCCTATGGTTGCACAGTGCTTTTGTACTCTGGCCCGTTTCGGGAGCCGTTGAGGTCAGTCAGCCAGTCAGCGTTGGAGTGCAGTGTTGCATGCAGAGTCTTTCTCCTCGGTGGGAATTGATTGTAGCATTGCTAATGCTCGGTTCATCCCGAGGTCTCAAGAACGCCAAAGCGCCTTGTTGTCTGGTGTACACGTAATAAGCAGATAAACGGAGATACAGTACCCCCCTTCTTCGGTTGCTCTCATCTCTGCCGATCTGCCCTAGAACAGACCATCGTGGTATATTGTCAATCTGGTAGGAGCAGCGATTCTAACGGCGGGGGACGAATCAAAATCAACCTTGTAAGCCGTCTGGCGCGCGGATAAGTTAAGCGAGTTGAGTTGAAAACATAAGACCCATGCTCCGAAATCCAGTTTATCCTTGCACGGTAGCTCCAATCCCACTCATCGCTCATTCTTCCTTACATAGTAAGGTGTCCGCTTCTCGGTATCATGAATGAATGGACCGTCCGCGCAACGTCTCCTCCTTACTTCTCCTTCCGTCTCTTGTTGAGCTGGATTGGCTGGAGTAGCGGGCGGAAAGCTGGGATGTTAGTGAATGTCCTGCACGATAAAACTACTAAGCCTGTTATGAGCAAGCCGCTTGCAGCGTTATCCGTTTCGGGTTTGAGTTCATGAAGCAAGAACACGTACAAGACGCTGTAGCTGTTTGACTTGAAACGACCTCGTCTTTGCTGCAGCTTGGCCTATAATACGCGCTGTATAGATGGGAGAGCTGACAAAAGCGTAGGGATCTCGCTCATGTGCGCATGTCCAAGTTGACCAATCATAACATAATCCTTCACCGGGGATGGCAGCCCTACTTGGGTCACGTCATTCTCCGCCGTGGTATGAGGTGGGAGTGCGTTCTGATGCAAGGGTACTTGTTGACTGCTAGGGTTTGAATTGGAGCTCTGGCTGCCAAGAGGGGATCTTCCATTGTCCAGGATCACAAACGTCTTGGATAGATCTTTGACAAATCATAAAATACCCGACAGAATCGGCCAATGAGAGCCCTTCTGGGTTGATCGCATCTCTGTGGAGAGAGAGAGAGGTTCGTTGTGTCTCCTCGAACCCAGTAACACCTAAAAACAGTCGTAGACGATGCAGAACCGAGTCGCGATGAGAGTTGTGACGGTTATAGCGGTTTAGGGAGACTATCCGATGATTTGTGGGTTTTTTCTTATTTGTCCAACGCGACCGTTCACCGTTGTAACAGAACGGTTCGCGGGTCTTCGGCCGTCCCAAGATACCGGTATATACAGTCGACGTCCTTCCCCTTTCGAGCTATCTATCCTAGAGTACATGCAATGCTAGGCCAGTACCATGCTGCCGTTGACCAAAACTCCATGTCCCCTAATTGCCCCTTAAAACCTAAGTAAATGCTTTTGATGATAATGGGATACACAGCCCAATATGCAAACTTAATACAAGTGGATAACTAACCACACAGAATCGAATATTTAGTGATACGTAGTCTCATCATGTTCGAGGGTCCAGCACTGATATATCGTAGATAGTCACAGACTGCTCTATCACGAGAAGTGAATTTTTGTTTGTGTCGAAATCCTCGCAGAATGAAAATGCACCTCGTACATCAACTTAGCCAACTCAATCTCTCATTCCGTAGGACGCGCAGAATCGTGCTGTTGTTGATCGTACTAGAAAATAACCCCTGTTTAATCATTGCTACGCTCATGAGGAGCTGAAGGTGGCGGAGGTGGTGGCGGTGGAGGAGGCTGAGCCCCACGCCCTCTTTCCTCTGAAGCTGCCCGCGGGCCTTGATCGCTCTCTAACGGTTGTTCTGAAGGTCTTATATCTGAAGAATATCGAGTAGATGGTTGATCTGATAACATGGATGAAACCGAATGGCTGCTTCGTGGTTGCTGGTACGGCTCGGCAAAAGTAGTTTCTCTGGTTGTGCCCACAACCGGATTTCCAACGCCGGGGGAAAAACCTCCATGTTGACCAAATGGCTCCCCCCGACTACGGCCCGTTGACCGGTATGCCGAAATGTCGCTTCTCTGACGTGAATGACCCCGTCGGCGGCCAGGCGGTGGATTCGACAGTACAGATGTGCTGACTTGCTGTCCAAATGTAGGAGATCTCGACCGCCGTTGGCTCGGTGGGGGAATGGCATGCTGTGGCCCGGTTGCCTTTCGTTTCTTGGGGGAATCTGCTGAGTTTACCAAGAGCAGCATTAGCTAGATGAGTCTCTTATTTGCTGTTTTTAGACTTAGACGAACCGGAGGACGCTGTTTGCTGGCCGGACCCGGCGCTTGACGTCGGAGGCTGCCAGTGGTGGAAGAAAAGCGACTGGGGCTGCGGTTCTTGTTGGGCTGCACCGCCTTGTTGTTGTTGCTGCTGCTGCTGCGGAGCGGTGTGCGATGCATGCGGTGGTCCACTAACGCCGTCGCCTGTACTTAACCGTGGCAGTGCAGAGCTCGCTAAGCTTCCTAACGGGCGGCCACCGATCGTGTGTGCTCGAGCCCTCGTCGGGGAGCCCGGACCTTGATAAGGAACAAAACCTGCTTGTGTCCCAGCCCCAGATCCAGGCGTCGGTGGAACACCGGCAGACCCTGCGTACCCGTACTGTTGAGAATCCCTTCTATGCTCGGGGGACATCGGCCCTTGAGCTGGTAAGATCTGGGCATGGTGTAGTTGCTGTGACGACGGCAGAAGCTGCTGGACCCATTCTAATGTAGCCTGAGATAAATGGCCACCACTCATGCCTGCGAAAACTATGGGTACCATCGGAGGCGGAATGCCACGATCAAGCGATGTACGAAGGATATCGTGCTCAATTCTTCTCTGCTCCAAGCGCAGAGACTCCTGGCGTGTCTTTTCCTCTTCCTGCTTTCTCCTTTCTTCTTCAGCTTTGGCCAGTAACCAGTTCCTCATTGAATCCTCGGAGCCTTGCCATTGGGGCGGAGGAGGTAACGGGCCCAGACTTTGACTATGCGGAGACGGAGCTGGCGGCGCCTGAGCCTGCATTACTGAACTAGGAGCTGGTGGGTGAGGGGGTCCATGTGGTGGAGGAGGTTGAGCTAATGTCATGGCCGCCGGCAGTGGCAGGCCACGGTGAGGTCCCGACATGGGCTTAGTGGGCGGGCTTTGGTGCTGCTGCTGCTGGAGCTGCAGCTGATGCTGTTGCTGAAGTGCCTTTTGCGAAATGTCCAATATGGTCACGGGGGGCGAGGATCGAGGTGGTGTCGGTAAGTCATGGACTGGCCGGTAGCCGTAAGGAATGGGCTGGTTCATAGTGAGCATCATCTCGAAGGGAAAAAAAAAAGGAGCGACAGCTAGCTAAGACGTTTGATAAGACGACATTCTGGCCTTCCTTAACGAGAGACGAGAAAGGAAACGACGAGGTGAGAATTCGGGGAGTAGCAGTAATAATAACCTTTGCATAAGAAAGCTGGAGAGGACGGCCAGCTTAGTGGTGGGAAGAAAGCAGTCGGGGCTTATGATATAGTTGGGTCACTAAGACCAGCCTCATCTGGAGATCGGTGCCACACGCATGGGCACAACTTAACTAATTTCAGGGAAGCGTTAGCTGATGGACGATGCCGGCGATGGGGATCGTTGGGGTGGTATCTGGGCGTTGCAAGGTGGGTAGGGACTGGCGCGGCACCGGTCGAGAACCCTCCCTTCCAGGATATGTAATACTATGTACGTACGTGGGAGAGGGGGGCGCTGAAGTGATTAGGTATGTACGTATGTACGCAGGCAGATAGACAGATGCATAGATAGACAGGCAGGCGGACGTGTAGGTTGCTTCCTACGGTAGTACGGTAGCACTATGTAGCAGACGGCAGGAGATAGACAGGCAATCCTGCTTTCCGGGAAGGGCAAATAGGTAATACAGTACTTACTACGGACTGACTGTAATGTATTTGGTAGATCTGGGAAGAGAGCGGCACGGCAAATGGACCTCTGCTGGATGTAGATCCTGTCACTTGCAGCCGATTTAGGCAATGCCCAAAATGGAAAGTAGGTAGGGGAAAAAAACGTTCTCGAATGGAGATGTGGAGTCGTCGATAGCTAGCTTTTTGATTGGAAGCGGTGCAGCCGACGGACGAGCTGGGACCAGAGCCGCAGCGACCAAATTGACGATCAGATCAGTCAAACAACGAAGAGGGAAATGGGCGAGGGGCGCGGTGAGACATGCAGGACGTCTGTCTAAGATGGGTGCCGAACGGAATACCTGGTCGGGCTCTGCCACGCCAGTCGAGGAGAGTCAGTCAAACCACCGAGTCAGTGAGGCCAGGCGGTGTTGGGAGCAAGCAAGATAGATGTGACGGAGGCGAGTCCAGCCGTGAGAGAAAAAAAATACAAGAGGACGCGGGCGGAAATGGGCCAGTCAATACGTGACGTGTAGGCTAGACTATAGTGCACACACTCGACTGTCGTACTGTACGGCAATATGTCCGGGGACGACAGACGAGACGAGAGACGAGAGACGAGGGCCACGAGTTGTGGCTTGACAGTGCCTAGCTACTCTTACATCGCCCACACCACCAGAGCACCACACCAGAGCACCACCATGTTTTGAGGCAAGCCGTGCCGGAAGAGGGGACCAGGTAGGTACCGGTAGTGTGCAGCAGGAGGCAGGACACTACAGCACGCTGCAGCAGTGGAGATGGAGGAGGGGATGTCTTCTCTTCTTCTGCCACCCCTGCACCGACAAGGCTGGAAGTGGTTAACCTGTCGAGGACTAGTGCCGTGTAAGTGAAGTTGATCTAACAGCATCCCTGGCCGCCTCCCTTGTTGTTGCTGTTGTTGTTTTTGTCCTTGTCCAGGGTGGCCAGGGAGGCCAGGGGTCCGGGGTCGACGGGACACGGCCAGGGTGCGTGGCCCGACTGTGGGATGGCCGTGTCTGAGGTCAGTCTTAGTATCATTCTTCTGGGCTCCGTGGGGCCCTCTCCAGAGGCTACCCAGCTACCCGTTTTCGCTGGCTACATTGCAAGCTAAAAGACGCGAGAGCTGACCTGGCGGCGATGGGTGCAGGGCCGATCCCTCGACGTCGAGAGCGAAAACATTGAAGGACTGGTGCTGGTGCGTTGCGAGAGAAGCGGGCGAATCAGCTAGCGAGCGGGGGGTCGGAACGAAGGGGGTGTGGCAGTATTACCGAAGCGGCTCCTTGTTAGTGTAGCTGCTACTGTACTAGGTATGTAGCTGTAACCAGGTGGGCAGCTCTTATAAGCTTGTTCGGATTAAGCCAAACAAGTCGAAGCGGAGTCCCATGTGGATGAAAGAGGAGCCACTAGATATAAGCAGACTACGCAGTATGTAGGCATTTGAAGAAAACCTGAACCGTAGTGAGATGTACGCTGGAATGCCCGGACAGAGACGACATGATAAGAACCTGAACTGTAACTTGAAGACCTGGGACGGAAGCTTGTAAACTATAATGCAAAGGAATAAGAAGAACTCCCACGTTTTCCTCCTCCATTCCCCTACTGTAGTCTACCGGTATAAGCTTTGGCACTAGTGAGCAAGGAGCATTTGATATTTGTTGTTGATGTCCAAATGGCACAGGATCACACAGGATCATTTATCGTTGTACTAGTCAGTTGCTGACCTTGGAGCCCGGCTATTTGTTGGCAAACACGATGAGACAGGAGGGCAATGCCCCATGCATGTCGTTAGTTGGGGAAATGACAAGAGCTAGGAATCGCACGAGTTCTGGAGTAGGTAGGTCTGTAAAACATGTAGAACGAAAGTGCTCACACAAGGACTTGGAGAGGCGGTGATGCGGGCGAGGTGGCTGAGTCATGGAGATAATACCGTAACCTGGTAGGTACTTCGCCCATAGGTCACGATGTCTCTACAGTATGGCCATACTGTGCCGAAACTTCCGCTGCTGTAGTGCATGCATAACGTGTAGACTACATATATGTACACATGCATGCTAGTTAAGTAGGGTGGCTGGATATACATATGTACTGTTGATGGTACACGAAATAGCTACCAAGGTTGGTATAGATAGGTGTTTCCCTTGTTCCGAGGGCATTTAGACGATGATATCCTTTATGTAGTATAGATGCCAAGAGAGGTGAAAGCACTAGATTGCACACAAGTATGGTACAGATACGAGCTATCTTACTGCTCTTATACCGCGTACGTAGTATGTACGAACAAAAAGAAAGGTAGCGTACACTGATGCCAGGCCACCGTCTCGATTTACGACACTCGGTGACCGTTGAATTTCGCCCCGCCAGCTGTTAGGAGCGGAGGGCGCCGGCGTAGTTGGATAAGGTGGATCCTTACTTACGCATAGAGCATTCCATAAACATGTATCTGGCATGATGACGAATGAGCTGTGGCTTTAGGACAGTTGGGAGTGTTATTGGTCGCTGAGTTGAATATCTTCCTGCTCCATGAGATCTGATCTACTTAAGTATGAGATCTGCCCTATGTATACAAGGCGGCATGTACGTTATACCGTACGCATAGAGGTGGGTTTCATTAGTGGCTGTCTTCCTCTCACTGTATACTAACTACTATGTGCTTATCTATGTACGTAGTATGCTGCTGCAGTGCACCATTATGACACGTCGAGCGAGAGCAGTCGACAGGTATCGAGGGAAATGAAACATGAGTGCCAAATTACCACGGGCATGAGCGTCGTTGTCGTTGTTGTTGCTGTTGTTGGACGCACTGTTCGATGGAACGAGTGGCTGGATAGGCGTAGTATTGCAGGCAGCGATACCAAGCCTATCACCATCGTGGCGACTTGTTCAGTGGCGTTGGCTCGTTGCGTGGACGCTGGTTTCTTGGTTCGAGGAAATTCGGGACCGATGGTTGATGACGGGGACTTGGGTATCTTTTTAGTGCGTAGTATGATGAGATGAGGGCTCCGTGATTATCAGGCTTGCTCGCCTCCACCGCGTTGCTGGTTCTGCGTTAGACCATCCTCACATAGGACTCGTAATCGAAGTAAGGGTGCGTCTTGTGTACATGTAAAAAGTGTGTGTGACTCGGATCGGGTCCGGATTAGGCAAGTCGGCCCCCCGTCTTGTTCAGTCGTTTCGACTATCCACCCCAGGCCAACAACCATGTGGGAAAGCTGGGATTGTTAAAATTGGTGTTTCGAATGAAGGACCACGGCAGGAATGCATATCACCACCACATTAATATACCTACATACTAGTTACTGCGTAAGTGCTGCCTGTTTGTCGCACCTTGTTGGCATTTTTTCGACCTCCTCATATACCTACCTACTACGTACCTTCGTATACGTCTGCGGGGCCGAATCAAGAATACTTGTTTAGGTATGCCACACTTCGTAGTATGGTTCTCGGCTTCCGGGGAGATGCCACACACGGACATGACAAGTAATAGCACAATGTGGCCTTGAATAGGTTAGCTGCATATTGCCGGCTGAAAGCATTACCGGGGCGTCGTGCCTTGCCCGTTCTTCATAAACAGTTCAGTCGTGATAATTAGCAAGGTAAAGTTGCTAATAATAGGACTTATCGACTCTTCTTAACCCCATTTTCAGTAGTGGTATCTTTAGTGCTTAGACCCAAAAAGCATTTATTCTCTTTTTGCCCGATAAACGTAACCATTGTGAAACTACCTCTCCTACACTACTGCGTAAGAACATTTAGAGATCCAAGAGTGAGGATTGCTGGGTTGATCATTGAATACGACCTTGGCCATCCAGCTTCTCCAGACTGGGTGGCATCCTTTCCGGACGTTAGAGTAGTTTGTTTGGTTGTACCATAATAAAGCTATGCCAACTCCAGTTATCGATGCAGCAGGGCCCCATACCGGATGCTTCTGTGTTTTGGATACTTCTATTCTAGTTTATTATTGACTTTTCTTACGAGGTATAGATATGAAGGCTCCGGCATCTTAAGGTGGTACACTATCTCCCATTGAAGATGTAATAGGAAGAGAAAAACATTTTCAGTCCAGGGATGTCTGATATTGATACCTCGACGCTCGTGGAGGCTGCATGAATATCACACGCAATATAGTACTTGTCTCCGGTAACGATACATTATTCGGATTTGTACTATTCACTAACAGCAAAACATAATGGTTGACTCATATCTAGAACCTAGTCACGTATCTACTATAACACGACTTAGGTAATGGAACGAGCAGAAGATAGTGAAAGCGAGCTCTGTCTCGATTATACTGCGAGAACACCTACTGGAGACAGGCCATTTCCACTTGTATCTAACGACCTCGATCTAGGCAGCCGGGCCGGGTGGTACGGCGTACATGGTAGAATCTGAAAGGATGAGCGAGCTTGGCTAGCATTTACTGTATATTGGGGACATGACGCTGCAGATCGCTCGGCGATACAGACATTTTCATATCGACTGCAGTAGAAGTAAGTAGCTGAAGAGTGTTACACCGTAATCCGAAAAGGAATGGATAAGCCGCTCATCGTGCTCGTTCGTGTACGCAACGGGTCGGGCGCAATGCTAAATGTGGGCGCTACCTAGTTGACGATGAAGGGGAGAATATAGTCTCTGCCTAATCGTAGAGATATACTACGCAGTATGTAGGTATGTATCTATACCCTAGACTATGCCTAGACCGATGCAGGCATTCTCCTCGCCTGCCCCTCGTGTCGCTTGAGAGAGGGGCTGGATCCCTATGTTGCATGTTCTGTGGTGTATATGATGAGCTGAATACGACGCAGAATGCAGCGGTCGATGATATCTATCCAAGTTTTATACGCTCACCTAAGCAAACTGGGGGGAGGAGTATGCATACCTAATGACGCAATGGGTGGCGACCTAGCAACTCCCAGCTACATATATGTAATCACGAACCAATGCTAACTAGGTACTTAAGTAGGTAGAATAGTAAAACAAAAGACCAAAAAGGGCACCGAAAGGAGGGCTAGCTGGTGTGCTACAATGCAGAATAATCCCGTGAACGCTTAACCCACTGTCAGCAGCGGCAGAACAGAAGAGCATAAGCTCTGTGTTACTACATACCTAATAGAGGCGATGGGATAAGTGCGGGTTCAAGTACCGTAACTCGGCCGGGTCACGAGAAGACAATGAAAACTGCCAGAGATAAACGGTGCACTATCTACTCTACTACCACCACGCAGTAGGTCGTATGTCACTGCATGTGTCTTCGTAAAGTTTACACTGTCTCTACACCACGCTACAGTACACGCTACAGTACACACTACGTACAAGTTCATCGGGTACGCTAGCCTGGTTGCCCCACTTCGAGAACCTCGGTACTCAAGGTAGAGTGGTAAGCCACACGGGGCTCGTGACCTGCACATATCATCTATTGTAAGCAGGCAGTCTCACCTGGTTTTCGATACCTGTACCTTGGACAAGTCTGTAGCACTACACTCAAGTATCATTTCTAGTTTTTGAACAGGAGTCTATCCCTTCAACCATCTTGCGAGATCGGTCACTGACAAGATTATCCAGTAACTGTACCACTATACTATGTACTGCGTATGTAAATACTAGCCCAGAGCGAGCCACCATTGGCTGAGACAGAGCAACAGCATACCGGTACACCCTCATCTGTGCACCATCTGTGTACTTGGCACTCTCGACCCCTGCAAGCGTCGCTTCTGAACATGACCATGTCAGTGGTGTATACTGCAGTTGTACATGCAGTATAGATAAGTGTACTACTAGGTAGGAGGTAGGTAGGCTACTATATTGTACTGCGTAGTGTACACGTGTGGTGTGCTCTGGCAGTGTACGCTACCTATCCTACCTTAGGTCCAGTACCTACCGAGTATACTGTGTACTACCTACTGCACCATGTACTACTGTACACTACCTATACTATGCGCATATGTAATGGGCTAGTGGTCCTAGCGTCCTCAGCCATGGTCTACACTACTTGCCCGATTCAGCCAATTCTGAAACGACGCCAACATGACATTCGTCCAGTTCTGTCATCCCACTTGCACACCCTGGCTTCTGCCCTGTCTAAGTGAAACTCGAAACACCGCCAGCAGTCCTCGCACAGATTACCCTAACCTAGCTCGACGGTGCTGCAGTACTTTAGCATCGAGAGAGAGATAGAGCCTTGCCAAATCGAAAGACTTTTCCGCGTGTGGGACGAGAATTATTCCGCTGCTGGTCTCTCGTCTGTCTGCACCTCTGTCCGCTTTCGTACACGGGCTGGTCGGCTGGTCGACTGAGCATGCACACATCATTGTTGAGAGAGGGTCCCGACATCACGACTACTACATACGCAGCATGTGCGGTACGAACTTCGAGTTACATTCAGACAGCAGAGAATAAGGACGAACCCCGTCGAGAATGATTGGAAGCGCCGCTGCATCATCGTCAGACCGGACGGCACGGACGAATCATGATTGTGCCTACTACATACATACATGTAGTCGCATTTTGAACACCACCCATTTGGAGAAAAGACGAGAGATACGCGCAGTACATTACAGCAAGCACATGGGCCATTGGCCGGCAATCCTTGCCCTATCGCAAGACCTACGCAGCGCGCTGTAGACCAGCACACTTCACTGGGTATCACGACTAGCCTAGCGCTACGGCTGAACTCCACCTGGCTGTTGGCTTGGAGCGCCGTTGTAAGCAAATGTGAGCTAATAATCATACTAATACTGGAGTGTACTAACCATGTTGCATCCCGTCAGCCACCATCCCGACCCAATGATGCAGTCATCGAGGAAAAGGATCGATAACCTGGTAGACGATTACCTACTAGTACCTACATTAGGTACACGACACCATGTTTTAGAGCAGATTATCGTCCCAGGATCATCTCTTAAGCTTTCAGCCATCTTCTTAGTGTAGCCTGGAAAACCAATCTTTCTTTTACATTCCTGTGACGGTTACGCGGCTTGTACTTAGTGGGTTGACTTGCACGATTGTCCTCGTCTCCCAAGTCCCCTAACATTGTGGCCAACTGCCGCTGAGTACTGCAGGATACATCAAATGGACACTTGTAAAGAAGGTGAACTGGCTCTCAAGCAGGGGTAAATCTGCTCAAACCACACTACGCAGTAACTGCCATCAGACGCCCATCTGATCTCATTCTCAGGTAAGTAATCTATACAATCCCCTGGTCGTTCTCTTGCAGGGTAGCCTTCTCTGTGCGACATGAAAAGACTCACGCGACGTAATTGGACTCTTGGCGACACTGGATTTTGCCCAAATTCCTTCATTTCCCAGCGTTTGCTTTTATAACGGCATCTCCAAACCTCATTGGACCTTGCGCCTATATGCGTTTGTTTGTTCGCTTAAGGAACAACTTTTTACCATTATTTAGGTCGCCTGGATTGATGCATGTGCTATCGTGCCAAACTGACAGAATAGTTATCGATCAAACTACAAACATTGTTTACCTACTGTATTCTGCACTATCTGGGCGCTTCCTATGTTGGCTCACAGAGACCGAGGTATGTTAGTCTAACTCTTCATTTCCTTTGGAGAGTATGTAAACAATAGAAACTCAACAGTCCTTGCGCAGTTACCGTACAGGAGAGCATGTCGATGTGGAACACCGATCGAGCAAATCGCGTTTGTTATTAGACTGGCTAATATATAGGATACCTGTTGGTTGTATGCAATTCTATACAATAATATGCCTTGCATGACAGCTTGCCAATAATCTTACTCCGAGTCGCTAGCTTGACCGAGCCTGTGGCTGAAGTTCTATCAGGTTCTCGACTATTCCGTTATAGGTGGCTACGGAGATTTCGTCGATCGTCCCACATGGTTGGGCCGCGCGGGGCTTCAAGTGAGCCAACAGTTCACCAGATGCGCAACGGTAATATCGGCCGAACCAACGAATGCCACGGGATGGCTGATGGCTGGTGGCTGGAACGGAACACGGATGTGTACGTGTGAATCACGTGCTCGTGATCGACCAACAAGCAACGCTCCATAAACAAATGCTGATACATGGTATACTGATGTCAGGCAATTGTTATCCAATAAACATGGACACGTTGAACTTGTCATGACAACATGGATGCGCTTCTCTATCGTCTATACTCCTGTATAGATAGCCCGCGCGTATAGTATACATATGCTGGCGGTTAGTACACTAGTGTATGTTGGGTCATGCATAAGCTGAAAGCATTTGACCTAAGCGGGCTAGAACGTCTCAAGAACCGGTCCAAATCGTTCGATATTCCACATTACACATGAGGCTCATCCTTGGCCGCGTTGCTGCCCCAGCTGCCCTGTACAGTCAGTACCTGCGTCTCATTCTTTTCCTGGTATTAGTGCCACTTACAGTGTTCTCTTATTCCGGGAACTATCAAGGTTATTTCTGCCTAGTGGAGTGTACACTAGAGGACCCTCTGTGAGCTTGAAAAGATCAAATAATGTGTGTATACCTCCTGGTAAGCCATAAGACTCTCCTTTTCATCACATCTTCTGTTTCGCCTTCACCCTTACGGTGACCCACCCTTTAGTCGAGATTTGCGAGCCTAAGGAGCCAAGATGCCGGCGAACTACCCTGTCTTGTGTAGCACCCATCTTGACTATATTGGCCGATTCTCGCAACTAATTCCGTCTACGCCAAGCTAACGGTCTACACTACCACATTATGTACGTCATGTTTGGTGGATAGTATAATCCCATATAGGCACTACAGTAATTCTACATTCCCAATCCGATTCTTTTGCGATGCTGACTGGTATAATGCAGTCTCTTATGAAACTTGGCGGTGGTGGCCGAATCCCGAAGAGCGCTTAGATAGGGAAAACACAGTCATCATTGTCGTTGAAATCTCGCCCACACTTTCATCTCGAAGTAGTTCAAGTTCGCATCTCCTTACGCTTGGCAACTGGGCACATCACATCTTATTATCACGTGACGGCTCGAAGACTGTATATTCTCGACTATGAATGAGCTTTAAGCGCCATTGATAAGCGAAAGACATACGCAGTATTCAACCATAACTTGAACGCTGGCTAAATTCCCTAGCCAGGTGCTAAATGTGAGAGTTTAGTGTACACTAGTGTGCCTGGTATGATATGATGCCTCTTATAGGTTTAGCCACCGTTATCCATGCAGAAGATCTTATATCCAATGGGTAGGTAAATTAATTCCCTCTCGCTTGCGATGACCTGCAGCGCCGGTGGAGATCTGACTACGATGAACGGCTCTGACGAGCCGCGGTGCTAGTGCATAGTAGGACATTTCGGTCTACACTAACTAGTAAAGGGCGGCGGCGTGGAAGGGTACAAACGAAAACTGTATTCACCCATACGACCTCTCCACGGTTATTCAAGGGTATTAATACGCCATTTTATAGCGTTCGGGATGAATTTCCTGTGACCACCAAGTAATATTACCAGGGATAGATAACCGGCGCCGTGCTACGATCTTTGCCCTGCTGTAGCCTGTAGGTCACAGGGACCGGAACAGACTCGCCCGTCCCTCCACGTGTGTGTTGGGACTTGCATGTCGCTAGGCGTCTCTTCGGCGGATGTTATCGGTGTAGATAGCAGCCGCTCTTTAGCATCGTGGTCACAAAATTGAACCAATATCGTGAAGCACCGACGAGAGAAGACGTTACACCTATCACGATAGCGGTATACCGTTGTTTTGTGCACGGGCGTCATGATTCCTATTCTGGACGTCGCATACGACGTGGATTGCCTGTAGTGTACAGAATGAAGCTCGCTTATTGAGACGGGGGTTTGAAGACTGGCCAGATAGAGAAAGAGTTCGCGTTCAGCTCACTCATTGTGTTACATTGTTATCATATTGGGCTTGTCTAACGATCTGGGATAACTAGTGCCCCCGTTCCCTGGCTATAGACAATTTATTAAGCGTTATTGGTCCCTTAACAGGAAATATAAAGTAGCCAGTTGTCTACATTAAGAACACTAAACAGGAAAAAGACGAGATTCCTCTCGTGGTGGCACCCATAGCGTATCTGCTCAACGTAACATACTGGCATATGATCCTAGATCTAAAATGGATCTCTAACAAGGACCCATTTATGCGTAATCTAGAACTTTAGAAGTCCATATTATACTTAAGCGGATGAAGATGACTATATTAATATATTGGTATATATATATGTATCACGACGTGACCCAAAAGAAGGAAAATTTAATAAAGAAACGTGCCCTGCATGTTCCTGCCGCTACAGGAACCCTCTTAATACCGAAAAAATCCATGAGGAGGAGGGGGGGATTTTCTCTCGCTCCCTGGTCCCTGCTTGCCTGCTTGCCTGTCTCTGTGGCTAGAGTCAGCTTATTCGAGCAAAGCAAAAAAAGGGCAACAGCTCCGCGCGATGTGAAACGAGTGGCGTTTGTTCCACGCCCAAAAAATAATAATAATACCCGTTTTCTGCTTTGCCGTCCACCTACGCAGTACCTACATGTACACTACACTACACTAAAACCCATTCCTGCCCATCTAACGCGCTTCTGCGCTAACCACCCTCCTATATACTATATACATGGAGGGTAGGTAGGTATACCTACTAAGCACGGTAATATAATCACGGCGCGTAGCGTAGCGTGGTGGAACGCATGTCGTTTCTTTTCCTTAACTTTCTTTCCGCGATCTACCTATTTACACTATTAAGATCGCTAGGGTAGGGTGGCATGGAGTGGAGGGAAAAAGGGACAAGGAAAAAAAAAAAAAAAAGGTGTCTCTGTGCCGCGCCCCGGCCACGATCAAACCGATTCGGTCCATCTGCTCAATTAGGCAACTTGGAACCATCAGCAGAGAGCAAAAAAAGGGAATCCTTAACAAGAACGTTATAGTTATAGTTTTCATCTCGGGACCGGTCGACTACACTACACTACACTACACTGGGTACATCACATGGTGCGTAGATGAGCTGCCATATTACGAACGGAGATAGTAATTGGGCATGTGACTGAACGCTCGTCTCCCCTTATCCGTCTTACTTTTGGCTCGTTGAATTGCACGGCCGTGGCGTAGCCTAAATTAAGGAGGATAAGGAGATATTATTCTGTTTGTGATTGAGGATACCGCAGAACGATAATCTCCAGAGAATGATATTCCTCACTCCAGAATTAAGGGCGCCATCCCAACGCACATTGTAGAACCAAGTAGTGTTATACAGAGCGCCACTGCTAATGAGTAATTATCGTATATTTGTATATTGATGTTCTATTGCGTATTTACAATCCTCGTGTTTCCTAATCGAATCCCTGCGTTTTTTGGGGTGCGAAGCCTGATATGATGGCAAGCCAAGTCTTCCGCTCACCTTGACGGAACATGGGCCTTTACCTATGTTACCTACCAAACTGTTGCCTGTTCATCGACTCATGTACCCGTCCAACCATCCAACCATCCAACCAAAAGTTCCGTATCATGCCTAAAACAAATCGTTACACTTTGGACAGTGCGCCTCCTGCTGCCACGCCTAAATGCTAAACTGGGAATAATGCTTTCTTGTCTAAGGGGTGCCCGCGTATGCAAATACTGCTGTTGCATCAATAGGAAAGATATACATGGCTCCAAGACGGAGACCAGTGGAAATCAGATGATCTAGCTCTGAAACGGATCGAACTAGTCATCTTTTCGTGCGTTCACTTCGAGGGTCAGGCTTGTAGCTGACTGCTCAGTCATCGATCGATCGTTCATTCCTCTTCGGCCTCCGAGCAACATGTGATTTAGCGATGCGGTAGCATTATTGCTACCACCAGCCATCGAGGGAAAGCCGAATACTTGGTTTCGGAGTTTATCAGACTTGTAGCTCGCTCTGAATAATTGAAGATGCTTGAATTTCAGTCATCCCCGCGACCTTCTACAAGATTTTGTAGCTTGTAATTAAGCTGTTTCTTGAATCCACGGGGATCAAGAGATGGAGCTTTTGTAGTGTGAATGGGATACGCTGCTGCGACTTTCACTAGATATCTCAGGTTGTTGTGATGACTGATTGATTGTGACTGTCTCCTCTTTGAAGATAAGCGGCGGCGAAATGTTGGATAACTCATGTCTGCGCAAGCCCAGAAGTATTTGACACAGACGAAGTTTTCGTATTCACATGTTGTGCCTTCATCAGATCTGGAATTTGCCCAGCAGGGGGAGTTGGCGGCAAGACCTGCCCAGTAGTGTACATGTCAAGCTTTCGTTTAAGTAGATCAACCTTAACAGGCTTTGCCAGATAGTCGTTCATGCCCGCAGCTAAGCACTTTTCTCGGTCGCCCTGGATTGCCGACGCTGTCATTGCGATGACTAAAATGCTTCTTACTTCCTCGTTATTATCTTGGCGTAGAAGTTTTGTTGCTTCATAACCGTCGAGAACGGGCATTTGAACATCCATGAGAATGACATGATAGGGTTTCCCTTCTCGGGCTTTCCGTCGTAGCCCCTCCACGGCCTTCTGCCCGTTCTCGTACGCATCCACATGGGTGTAACCAAGTCTCCGTACGTACCGGATGGCTATCTTCTGATTGATAAGATTGTCTTCAGCAATGCATATTCGAAGTTGTTCTTTGGGGATCATAGCTAAGTCTATGTATGGTTGGAATGGATCGTCTTTGGTTATTTGCTGAAGGCGGTTTCTTGGCTGGTCGATCATCTGTGACCCTTGTATATTTGGAACATCACCAGCTGACACCTCTGGTTTTGCCTTGTCGAAGGTTACAGTAAACAAGACCGTGGTACCCGTGTTTTCCTGGCTTTCCAGTTTGATACGTCCTTGCATCATAGTCTCGATTAATGACTTGCAGATGCTGAGCCCAAGTCCACTACCACCATATTTCCGAGCGGTACTCGCGTCGGCTTGACTGAACGGTTTAAAAAGCTTTGCTAGCTGTTTAGGAGGAATACCAATGCCAGTATCTCGAACCCAAAAGGTTAATTCAACCTTTTCAGGCCAGTCCGAATCAACCCTAGCTCCGATGGTAATGGACCCGTCTTCGGTGAACTTGAGACTATTACCAATAAGGTTTCCAAGGACTTGATGAAGACGAATTGGATCCCCATATATGAGCATCGGAGGTAAGTTGATGTCCTGGACAATTTTGACATTCTTCTTTGATGTCTTCTCTCGGTTGCTGTATGAGACTGCTCTGACCACTTCACGGACCATCTCTTCGGGATTGAATGCGATAATGTACAGCTTCATCTTGTCGGCTTCCATCTTGGAGAAATCCAATATATCATTTATGACTGTGAGTAAGAGATCAGCTGACACTCGTATGGACTCTGCCATCTCTAGTTGTTCCTTGTTGAGATTACTGTCTCTCAGGAGTTCCGAGTTGCCGATAACGCCATTCAATGGAGTACGCAACTCATGAGACACGTTCGCTAAGAAGATATTTTTGGCTTTAGCGGCTTCCTCAGCAATTTTGACGTTGCGTTTGGCTTCATTCTCCGCGTCCTTCGCCTTAGCTTCAGCAGCCCTGGCTTGTGCAAGCGCCCTCTTCTGCAAATCGATCATTGCATCATTCTCTTTGAAAGCCTTCTCAAGTTCCTTCATTGCGAGGGCATTAGAGTAGCTGATTCCTATTTGATTCACTAACAATTGTAGCACGGTAATGATTCTGTCTGTAAATGAGCCGGATTCTCCCTCAAGGTAAAGTACACCAAGAAGCGGTTTTGCGCCGTGGCATATTGGGATTGCAACGACAGCCTTGCTCATTGGGTTCCTTTGTAGCCAGGACTCTGCCACATTACCGAACCTTTCATCGGTGAGGAGGTCAGAAATGAAAACTACTTCACGAAAACGTGTGCAGTAGAGGATGACATTTTCTGCAACTAGAGATGTGCCGATAAGTGGTAGTCTGGGCATGTGGGCTGTGGCACCCTTTTCTGGGTCACCGCTAGAAGCAATGCACCAATTACTGTTCACCTTGTCATCCTCATCTTGAACGACAATCGCTGCTTGCGTGACGGATCCTCCACACGTTTGGAGTATAACATCGCACATTGTCTTTAGTAAGACGTCGACTCGTAGGACAGATGAGATAACTTGCGATGAAACTAGAATGGCGTGTAGATCAATCATATCGAGAGCTGGGAGACCGACACCCGCTTCAGTTTGTGTCGTTGATCCGCGCCACGCTGCCATTCGAGTTTCTTTCGTCTCCTCAATTACGGATTGCCCTGCTTGACGAACATCTTCGCCGTCCGCCGTGTACGTAACAGATGCGGAATCACCGGCAAAGTCTGTTTGGACGGCTGCTTCAGTCAACCGAGGATTTGGCGTAGGGCCATGAAGCAGGAGCACGTGGTCATCTTCAATCGCGTGGGCGATTCCTACCGCGCCCAATTGTCTCCAGAGAGATATAGATTCCTTGAGTACTGCCGTTGCCGATCGCCTTGCTGTTTGTCTAATGAAGAACCCGGCCATCAAGTAATTTCCAAGAGCTTCTTCAAAGGTGAAGCCATATTCCGAGGCATGGTCCAGGCCCGCCTCGTATAGGCGAATAGCGGTTCCATGCTCTCCACTAAGCTCCGCGACCTGAGCGTCTAGGAATTTGGACCATGCAAGGTAATTGACGTTCGAAACCAATTGCCAATCCTTGACCATTTGGCTGAAACTCTTGATTTGATCAATAGTGTCTTGAATTTCATTTCCCATATCCGCTGTAGTCGTTCGCGGGTCCGCTAGCTTCTGTAGGACAAGACCTGCGCGTGCTAGTCCATAGAATACTAGGACAACCCGGGTGTTGCGGGCTGACCAAATCAAGTCAAGCTTGTCTAAACATCTGCGTCCAAGCTCGCAAGCCTCTTCGTAATGGCCGTAGAGATATAAGGGGATAATCTCTATGGTTTCGTAGAAAAGAATTGACCTGCCGCCGTTCTTTATATAGCCTTCAAGCCAAGCTTTGTAAGTCATAGAATCGTGTTGGTCATCAGACATTACGCCCTTGGGGTCCATTGTATTTGTTTTTCCTTGGAGTGACCGGCACACTTGCCTTATTGATATCAAGAAAGTTCCACCTCTAGTGTCTTGGTGCCAACTAGGAACTTCCTCACAGCAATATTGGCATATAGATTCAAGATCAGCGACGTTGTCGCTCGCGAAAAATTTCATTTGCACCGAAAGACCGAAACTGAGGATTACCGACGCCCGGTCCCCGGAACTTGCAGCATAGTCGAGAGATTGATCGCAGAAAGCGACCGATATACAAAGAGGAGTGTTTATGTGACTAATGAAGGTTGAGTAGGCCATATGTCCGCGAGCGATAGATGAAGGGTCCCGATACATGCTCAGGAGCTTTGAACATTGGCTGCCAAGCTCCGACGCGAAGTCCAACATGTTAAATCTTGATAGTGCAATCATGGCTAAATATAAGAATGCGATACTAGACTGGGGCATCGGCCCCTCTGTTAAATGCATGTTCATTAAGGCCAGCGCCAGGTTGTAAAATTCGAGTGCGTCACTCCACCACGCAGCTTGCACGGCATCCGCAAGAAGAACACCAGAGGTCATTTTCTGGGGTGTGTCTTCACGAGACGGATTGATCGCTTCTGCATGGCCCATGGCTGTAATCTTCTCGGAGAGCTCCATGAAAGTATTGTCACATTTCTCATAAGTCGGCTTGGGGTCGAACTTGACGCCCAATTGACGTAGGCTATGCTTCAAAGTAGCCAGCGCCGAGACAGCATCACCACTTTGGAACTGAATACGGGAGTGTAATAGAGCCGCTGCTGATTTATCGTCAGTCGTCGTAGCGTTTTCGAAAACAATATCTGTTAACTCTTGAGCTGCTTCGTGGTTTCCCATGTAAACGTAGCATTCTGCAGCTCGGAGATGTAGCTGAAGTGTTTCATCATAATGTACGTCTTCCCTTCCGCCGGTCCAAGGATCCGGTTGTAAAAGTGATATGGCGCGGCGGTAGTATTTGACCGCAGTCGGCTTTGCCCCATTTTCAACGGCGGTCGCCGCACACTCTATGAGATATTTTCGAAATGGGTAGCGATTCCGAACCCGCTTGTTGATCATGTCAACGGATTCGCAAATATGGGAAGCGGTGTTATCCCTCGCCTTTATCCTGGATTCAGAGTGCGTCATGAGGGTTTGCGCTATGATGAAATGCATGCTTCGGATGTTGCACTCCTTCAGAGACTGGCAGTTGTAAGTCGTTAGTGGTACTGGGTGCGGGTATTATTCATTTTGTAAGGAGAGGGGCTTGAGGTAAAGACTATAAAAGGAGGTATGACGGCTCACCGCTGCTGCTTGAACATATCTATCATGAGCGAAACGAAATCGGTCATCCGTCTCCCCTTGAACGATGATGCACGAATTGACTGCGGCTTGTAAGCCTGCCACGGCCTCTGGCTTTGAGAACACTGTACGCTGCCGTGTATCTTCTGCACCGTCACATTCATCATCGACAAGACCAAACTCGCCGCTCATCAGTTGACAGACCAAGTCAAACGAAAAGGAATTGCCTAATAATGCTGCCCAAGCTAGTATCCAACGTGACGCTGGCGGTAATTCGTTTAACCGGCGGGTAATGAAATCATTGTCCAAAACATTATAGCCATGCTCGCCCTTAAATTGCTCAAAAAGCCGGTCCAAGTCGTAAAGCCAACGGCTCTCACGATACCCGTACCATATGCACCTTTGACGGTAGCATGCATTCAACATCTCTCGTATGTAGAACGGATTTCCCGCGGTTTTTGACTGAATAATGAGCGCTAAGGGAGCAACATCCTCTGGGGCGCAACAAAGCGTGTAGCCAACATATCGTCCAATTTCATCTTCAGTCAAGGGTGCTAAGACGACTTTGGTAACCTTAGCACAGCTAGACCTCGGGGTTTCTATAAAACATTAGTTTTACCACAAGGAAAACAAGAATGCTGTCCAGAATAACTTACCTTCGGTTTCTATCGGATGTAATATCTTATGTACCTTCTCTGGGGCTAATTCTTCGGGGCGATAAGTTACGATGAGGAGCATCTTCAGTCTCGCAGCAATTACTTGGCTGATCAAATCCATTGATTCGTCGTCAGCGAACTGCAGGTCATCAAGGCATAAGCAGATGAAATGGTGGGTCGCGAAAATTCTAAGAATATCTAGAAAAGTATTCATGAAGCGAATGGTCTTCGTCGAGGCGCCAGTGCGTACGTAATCGTGCGAACTTTGCGACGGTACATGAGGGCTGCGCGGCTGAGAGCTTGCTGGAGAGCTTCCGGAAGAGCCTCTTCTCCTCAAAGGCAAGAGACTACTCCGTCCACTTGATGAGCTATTTGCCACGGACGCTGATTTTGTGACGTTCGGTTCTGGAGGGCCAAAGAGAAACTCGGGTAACCCAAGTATCTGATGAAGACTTGGCCATAGCGGCCGAACATAGTCCCTGAGATTTATATGAAGAGGAGTCTCAGTATTCCTCTCGCCCCACACTTGTCTAAATAACGAGGACACTAATTTCAGGAGCGGTGCAAATGCTGTGCGTCTCGCAGTGTCAAATTTTGCCGTCGCACAATATCCTCTCCTCCTCGCTTCCACAAGAACTTGTTGTACAAGGAAGCTCTTTCCAAGCCCCCCAGCTCCTTCGATCGCAACTATTTCACAATAACCCCTTCTTCGATATTTCGATGAGCCTATTGGTTTCGAGAGTCTATTCGAGGGCTCACTTGCGGGAAGTTTCGTCGAAGGAGGTCGTTCGCTGATATTATCCGTTCCGCTCTTGGCTTCAACAGATACAGAGGGATGTCTTTCTGTTTTCTTTGACGATTGGTGTGTAGAAAGGACTGAATCGGCTGACGAGATGGTACTGTCTGAAATGGTCTGGGTATCAGTCCCATTGACTGATTGTTGAGCCTCGTCTAGAGGCTGTTTTGGACCTGAAGAGTTGGTTTGTGTGAACGAATTACTCAATGCATTCCCCACGTCGATAGAAATGTCGCCTTCGCTGGACCCATCGATTGTGTCGAGTAGCTCGCTAGCACGGCCCGAAACATCTGAAAGATGGGAGATGTTGTACTTTTTCCCCAAAGCTTGAGATCTTGAAACCCGTTCAATAACGTTGACAATTTCTGCCTTCTCTTTATCGCGCCCCACCATAGCCGTAGGAAGCATAAAATAAGATGACACATCCTTTGAAGCCACGGTCCAATTCTTCAGAGCTTCTTGGTCACCAACCTCGAGCAGTTTCTGAACAGATTGGAGGTCGTACCTGAGACCACTAGCGGAGTTGTACCGGTCTGGAATATGTTTGGATGTACATTTCTGGATAATACGCGATATAGCCTCAGGAACGTCACTCCTGATGTTTGACACCATGGGTATCCGGCGGCCCAGCACACACTGCACGATGTCCAAAGGTGTGACCCCGGTGAAGACAGGCTGTTGGGTGAGAAGCATCCAGAACAGGACACCTAATGAGTAGATATCAGTTCGAGTGTCCGGTTCGGCGGGCATTCGCCCTGTCTGTTCTGGGCTGATATAGACGAGCTTATTTTTTGCTCCAAGCTCCTTCGAAAGCATGGACCACCCCGTACTGGTAAGCCCATGCTCGAAGGAGCGCACTCCAGAACCAAAGCTAACCAGTTTGATTTGATTGGTTTGGATGTTATAGTGAAAGGCGTCGGCCCTGATCTCTCCATGTACCATTCCATGACGATGATGTAAAAGCTCTAAGCATTGGGTGGCGCCAATAGCAAAGTCTAGGAAGTACATTAAGCTAATCGGGGGGTCAAGATGGAAGTCATGCCGTCTATACGCTTCCAATCTATCGTCAACTTTCCTGGCATAGTAAAACGCGGGGCCCAGATCAAGAGCGCGGAAAAGATAATTGCGGCCAAGGTACTCATAAATAGCAACGATAATAGGGCCGCGATCGCCAGGTTGCGGACTGAGGCGGACCAAGTCAATGGGCTTTGTGTTATGCACTCCTTCGGGGTCAGTAGTAGCAATGAGGTTCTTCGCTGTGTGAAAAGCTCTCTCTTCGCGCAGGACATGATAGGAAACTCGAGCCACAATCGGTTGCTCGTCAAAATCGAGGACGGCATCAGAAGGCGAGGCGATGGAGATGGACGACGGTGAAGCAATAGAGATAGACGGAGGCGAAGTAATTACACGCTCACTGCTGCCATCGCTTCTGGGCCCAGGAGAAAACTGAGGCTCGAGAGGTAGGGTGCGGCTCGGACTGAGTTTAGGGAAATTAGACGTATTCGAAATAGTCTGTGCAGGGGAGGCTAAAGTAGTCGAATAACGGGGAACGAAACGAGTGCCGAAAAAATGCCTGAGACAGACGAAGAGTATCAGCATCAACTGTCTACAGGACACGGGGGCATTCCAACTACCAGTTATCATAGGTCGAATGCACAGGCTTGTTAGATTCGTCCCACGAATAGCCAGCCAGCTGTCTCAGTCGTTCGAAGATGCGAGCGGGCGGATCAAGCTGCTCATCCGGCGGGGCGGCGGATCCGTCCATCATGTGTCGCGGTGAGGCATAGGACGTAGACGAGGACACGAAGCTAGGGATGACTGGCTGGGGAGGGGGGGGAGGGGTGGTGGCGGAGACGAAGGTCGAGGGCGAAGTCGAAGTTGAAGTCGAAGTCGAGGGCGAGGGCGAGGGCGCGCGCGGTCAGGGTGTTGACGATGCTGAGGACACGATGCTCCTCATCATGGTGGCACTTGTCTCGTCGAGGTCGCAGGCGTCCGCCGTGGTGGTGTCGTGTTGTGCAGAGGAAACGACAACTGCAGACCTGGTTCGCAGTCTGTTCGCCTAGACTAGAAGTCGAGTTCGATGATCGATCCTGCGCTGGTACGGCCACTGCCCGCCGCCGCCGCTCTTGGTAAGAATAGGTAAGGTTGCATGGAACACAGAGCTAGCCACCCAGATACCTAGAAATAAGTGGTGCAAGCACACTACCCATTTTTCATACTACATACATTACATACTTAGATAGTACCGTATATTATGTATTTCCTTTGGCTGCTAGTACACAGAGGTACCGACCGGGTAAGACTGCCTGCAGGTGTAGAGGGAGCTAAGACGTATGTATGTAAATAGGTCTGCAACTGCGACTACAACTTTCACATTGGGATAGAGAAAACAGCCCCCATTACTGATAAAAGCCTATATAAAACAGACGACATACGCACCTTTGATATATTGGTATCTAAGCTAGCTTTAGTTCCCAGCATAACCTTTCTTCCCGGTTTCCCGTTTTCCCATCCTCATATCTCAAACCACTTTAAACTACTATTTACATGCACTAGCAACACTAGTATGTATACCTACTTACTTACTTAGGTAACTACTATATTACATTGTATCATACCTAGTACTGTAGGTTGACTGACTTATGCATACTTAACACGCACAGATGTCCATGCACCATTTATGTACAGATATGCAAGTTTTGAGTGGCGTTCAGACTCCTGACCAGATATATCGGATTTGTGGTTTGGTCTCATGTCGCCATCTACAAATTGGACTCGTTCAGATGCCATTCTTGGACTATGCCTTTTTCTGTATCGACCTTCCCAAAGTACTTAAGTAACTTTGCCTTAGTGAGTCATGAGCGGGCGAAATGATGTAATGGCGAAGGGCAAGGCCAGGGGTACTGCCCATTACCCCCAGCTGTTACATATATATGTACTGAGTAAGTACCTACATGTCTCTAACAACGACTTAAGTCCTATGGCTGTTGCTTCACTACGCTAGAAAATTAAGCAAAAACTCTTAGAAAAATCTCTACCAATGAAGAGCTCCTGATTGGCTGAATGGAAGTATAGTACCTACCGTCGACGAGAGGGCGAAATATTTTGTCTACTAAAAGTCCCACCGTTTCACCACACATATAGCTTTGGAAGTGTACACATACTATACCTTTTACGTGCCACTAGCCCTACGCTAGCATCTTACACCGCCTACCGTCTCCCAGATCGCTCACCTTGTCGATTTGCATCATCGAGGGGCAGACGGCGGGGTAATCTCATCACTAGCTTCAGGTTCCCGATGAAAAGGTGCACTCCTTCAGAGCAGGTATCCAAGTATCCATAGATATAGATCTAAAACTACACAGTATGTTTGGTTGAGTGCTGACGTCTTTATCGATAGGGTCGGAGAGTTTGCCCTTAGTCCCGATAAGGTGGTCTGTCGCGCAGGGATGGGCATCCCTTACTAGTAGGCAATGCTCAGTGTCGTCATATTGCATATAGATAACCCGATCGTAAACATCCTGGGAAAAGAGCAAAGCAGGTACCACTGTAACTCTATGTCTATTTTCACATCTTGTCTATCGATGTAAGACTTCTGGCTCATGTAAATGTCCTTCAATGCCTCGTTACGAAATTCCAACCCAGAAAACCCTGACATTTCATCTACTTGCGCTCCGTACCCCGGCTATGTGCCACATTAACTCCATAGTAACTCGTCATTGAGCTCTTGCAAAGCGCCAATTCAAAACCGGCTGAAGCGCTGATGTTCATAAAATGCATACAATTTCTCGATTTATTTCGCCCGCGTAGGGAGTTTAGCCGATAGAGAGGCTTGATCGAGACGGCGCTCAGTGTTCTTCCGGGAGTTGACGAAGTCGGGGTAGTTCAGTGTTAGCTCGACAGCGCCAGTAGCGATGTTATCCACCGCCTCGACACCCAGCATGAACGAATGGTCCTGGTTACCAACCTCGTATCTCCAGCTGCCGAAACGGCCACGGGACCAGATATCGAGGTCCTGCAACTTCGGAAGCAACTGTGTCAACACACCCTCACGCTCGAGGGATGGTGTGGGGTAGCCGTGATCGAACTTGCGGTGGTATGTGGAGACGATCTCGTCCTCGGGCTTGATCATCTCAGTGTTGATCAGGCCCTGAATACAATCCTTCAGGATGTTTACTTCATCTACCGGCTTCATGCTAGACTGGGAAACTTCCAACATGATAGACCAGTATGGACCCTCCTTGGCCTCGCTGCTCGAAGGTTTGCTGCCGTCTGCAATGGAGAGAGTGGGGAGTTTAACGTTTGCCTGGGGCTGGTTGTAGGGCGAGTAGTTCGAGAAGATAGTAGCTCGGTAGAAGGGGCAGTTGTCCTCGGGGAAATAAAGCTATTCCCGTTAGTTGAAGGAAATTGTCTGATCTATAAAAGAAGGCTTACCCAGCATTTATCGCCAATACGCTCAGGGCGCTCGCCACGGATACCAACACCAATAACATGAGTAGAAGAGTAGAAGAGACCCTTGCTGAGAGAAACGAGCTCCTGATTGCCCATGGACTCTACCAATTGGTCAACATTCATGGTTGAGATGAGCTTGTTGTAACCAATCGTCGAGCCATCCGCCAAAGTGACGATCTTCTTCTCAGCGTCGACCTTTGTGACTGTACCCTTCTTACCAAATCTCTTCTTCTCGTCGGGAAGAGTCTTGGCGACAGCAGTCCAGATACCTCCTGTGCCATCGCGGGCAGGGAAACGGAACATATTATTGGGGCCCCAGTTTCCAGCGACCTTGCCAAGAACGGTATTCTTGACCACGGTCTTGGCATCAGGTGCGGCAACACGCTCACCAAGCCATTGGCATTGCATCTAGACTCCGTATTAGGAAAGAAAGACACAGATTTAGCAGACTGTACAAACCTTGGTTGTAGGAACAGCCCAGACCTTGTAATTGTATGGTCTCTGAAAAATATCTGCCAGACCCTGTCCCATCATGCGCATAATCCACTCATCGAAGTTCTGTGGCTTCGTGTTGGCGACACGGGCCTCCAAAGCGGCGTCGATAATACCTTCCAGGCACTTGGCCTGATCTTCCTTGGGCAACATGGACACGTTGTTCTGGAAAGGGTATGGGACCCAGAGGCCCTTGTAGCGGACATAGGAAACGCGCTTGTGCTCGAACCAATCGTCATCCTTCGGCAAAGCTTCGTTGATGCAGTCGTCGAAGTACTTGTAATGTGAAAAGATAACGTGGCCACTGTAAAATAGCAGAGTTAGCCATCGATGGATAGTAGAGCCATATGTATTCCCTCCGCCACTTAGACCATTGCATTCGAGAGCAGTTCATTACTCGGCAATACGATGTTATTGTTGAATAAAGGTGTAGGTTAACATGGTAGAATCACTTACCCAACATCATATAGCTGGGGAAAAAATTATCGTTAGCAGGTATTCGGACAGCATTCTGAGACAGGACTCACGAAACCTTCTGGCGTAACATCCGTTGACGCCAAACCTCCAGCCTTCTCATCTAAGTCAATAATGAGCCAGGACAAGTTATTCTATTCGAATATTAGCCACGCTACACATTGGTCTCTCGGTTCCAAGAGGCGGTGTGCAGCATACCAAGTGATTCAGTCGCTTAGCAGCTCCCAGACCCGTAGGGCCCATGCCAATGACGAGGACGTCTACTTGCTCCGATGCCATGATGTCTGAGGTCTAGGTCTAATGCCTGCTTCTCTATACAAAGGTATGAAAATACGAAAGAGCGGGAAGATTTTGAGCATTGGAGGAACAAAGCTTCTTGCGGGAAGGGGAGAAGCAGCTCCTTTTGGGCCCTGGGGACGTTGGGGGGTGGAGGGGCACACCCTCGCCTATTCAAAAACCCATGTGGGGCGTATGTACCTGGCTTGGTACGCTATCCTGGTTAGCACCCCATCCCTCCAGGCTTGAGACTTTGTAGGGGTCTAATCATAATTTAAATCTTCACTAGGGCAGGTACCTACTCCATGCGCTATCATTACACCTAGTTTAATTAAGAATATATTTTCTCATATTCATTGTACTAGTACCTAGAAACTGCTTGTACTCAGAAGTTTTATTGGTGAATCTCTACCTAGGCGGCGTAGCATCAGTACCGGTAGTTCGTTGAGGCCATAACAGTGAAGTGGTAGGTATAATACCATTTAAAGGTAACTAGATACCTACCAGCTACCCGATTTGGCAAAGCCTTATAAGGTCACTTAAGTAAGTACATCCACTGCCCATGTACTTAGATACATGTTGCACATCTACGCTACAAGTTGGTTTTTGCTCGCGATAACAGAAACACCTGGGTACTCACTATACTATAGGTACATTTGCATTCCTGTATTGGAACGTTGGTAACATTCAAAATTTTGAGGTATCAGAAACATGTATTAACTGTGGTGGACCGTCAACGTTGTGTTCGTCGATCGTTTTAGATTCCGATAAAGGAACAAAAAAAGTCTTACATCTTTCCCTTCTTTTCTTCCCCCCTTCCTCTTCACCCCTTCGACATTGATACGTGGCCTTCTCAGCAAAAGTGTGTTGCAAGTGGGTAAATAACGATTCAAACAATGAGGTGCCTTGTAGCCACACCTACAATCCGGCAACCATGTATTAATCATGTACCGACTACGTACGGTATCGGTATCTCGAAATGATCATCATTGGCCAAGCTCATGAACCACTAATAACAAAGCTGCCCTGAAGGCCTAGTCAAGTAGTCAGGGGAGGTTGATAACCAAAAAATAGGGGGGATCTTAAAACAATGGGAACTGAATCAGGGGAGTGTTGCACACCGCCAATGATATGTGAAGTATGTCACATTCTTCTGATTGATAGGAGCACCAACCACTGCACAGCCCGAGCAATCTCAGGATTTAAAATTAAATTGGTGTGAATCTCATCTTAATGATTAGGTATACCTGCGATGCTGTACGCGTCAACACTACACCACTCTCACTAGGATCACTGCTACAATGATTGATGGGTAGTCGTCATTAACATGGCATCTGGCCTCACCTTGGTACACATAATGTTTAGGTGACTGCACCCAAGCATTGAGTTCCATGAATTGACCAGTAGCTGAGGTTGTGTACACTACGTAGCAGATACTACCTATGTATCTGTCCTGCGGTGTGCCGACACGGCATTAGCCTGCTGCGCTACATGTAGATAGAACGCCGGCCACGCATTAGGAGGAGTCGTGGTACCGGTAGCTGAAATCTTGATTGTGCGGCGAGGACGAACTACGGCGCGGCTCTAGCATATATGTAGGTTAAAATCTTTTAGGTAGTTGGTAGGTCTAGATCCAAGTACTAATGTAAAGTAATGTATTATACCAAATTATAGATTTGGATTTCCGGATTCGAGATCGGCGCAGCCTCGACGGGTTGGCAGCCAACACATCATCACATTGCGGCATTGATCATCAGGACAGGACCCCTATCATGTTAGTATCCGTAGGCCCTTGCCCTTTTATCCGGGTTTCTCTTAATAACGACACAGCAGTCACCATATTTATCCCGGTTTTTTGCATGTATTTCTGCGAAGGTCAAGAATCCTGCCCATTTACTCGTTTTCTTGTTTCCCAGGATTTGGCCTGTTAAGGAGATTAGTGGAACGGCAGATGGGATGATGCAAGAATCCTTGTCTGGCACACTACAGGACAGGTATGTCCCATGTAAGCGGTGGACAAAATGGTCAACGCGCAATCCACCTAGTATACCATGCAGGTAGTATCTACTATATGTGTAACGCTTATAAGAACTTTAAAGTCGGAGAGGGCAAAAGGTAACAACCCAACAACCCTTAATTAGAGTCTGAGAGGAAACATCTTTCTCATAATACTAAGAAATAGAGTGTAAATACCAGTACGACGGTATACTGCAGAATCCATCGCCTACACAGGTGCTTCAATGTTGTTTGCTATAACTTACTCATCTGTAGTGACCTGCATTGGTAAGGTAGGCTTGCATATTTCGGCTAGGCACTGTGCTGTCCAGTGTCACAACGGACGGGTGACTCCGCAGGACAAGAGATCAACAAGATCTACAAGACGAAGTCATCGTTTCTGGCTTGTTTCAAGTTGATGCCTCCGCTCTCAGTACATTCCCTACGCAGGGGAAGTTCTAAGCGGAGCCTTAGTAAGTTACAACAAAAATCTCTTCTACTGCACCGGTAATGTGCTGTCAGATAAAGAGCACTGTGTCTCGTTTCCCGATCCTGTACTAAAGTCCACATCTGGTTCTATATGTACATACATATAGTGTAGATCAACATCAGTTTGAGTAAATTTGACTGGACTTAACAGACATGTTGTTCGCTTTCTCGATCTAGCGCATGGCATACCGTACTTACACTACATATCTAGGCAGTGTATATCTGTCCACATCAGATCAGATATCGCCACTAATACGGTACCGTATACTGTTTACCATATACCGGTACCGATACTACATAAACAACAAGTACGCATGACTACCGGTACTTCATAACTCAGGAAAAAAGAAATGAAAGCTGCAGATCGGTGCATGACATGATGATTAAGTAAGATAAAGCTATCGAGAGGTATTTACTAATAATAGAGGACTGCTGGTGATATGGGTGTAGCTACTTAAAAAGGATGGCCAACCTTGTGAAGTTTGAAAACAGATACTTTCCTCCGATTGCGTAGAGATATTCCAGCCGTGAAGTGCACAAGCTTACATGGCTCCCTACATACGTATACTGCTATGCCAGTAGTAGCTAACCTTATTTTTAACCTCTGTCAGATGCCTCGAATAGCTTCTCGGGCCGCGTATGGCGTTGTCTCGGCGTGCAGGAGGCTCTTACACTACCTAGTGTACATACAGTACGTAGGCAGGGAGTTTAAATGCCTACGTCATTTCATGCCAGGATTCCCCATTGCTGAGAGGGACCATTCTTGTCCCAGTTTCAACAAAATCCAATAGATTGGATAGCGCCTCCTCTAATCGGTATTGTATAAGAACCAGCAATAGGTGTTGGTAATACGTAGGTAATATATGGGCGTGTTTGCATTACGTACCGCAGAGAATACCGAGATCTGTACACCAACAAAGTTTACTTGAAACGAATAAATATTTACCTCTTCACACCTTTTCACACCTCTTATCAGCTTGATGTTCCGATGGTTCCCGCATACATGCACGGGGCCAAGGCGATGTGTCCTATTGGCCGCTTTTATTAGCCTAGAAAATAGATACTGCATACTGCATCCTTGTTTTGTGGCTGAATTCTACGAAGCCATAGCCTATGTGTACTATATATGGGGGACTGAGTCTTCAATGTTCGTATTTGGAGGTTTTGCTAACGGCAGGTTTACCACTTATATATACCCGGTTATTGAGGCTTGATCCGTGCTGTTCAAAGCTTCCATATCTTTAGTATTGTGACTAAGTGCATCAAGCCTTGATCTAGAAAAGACATTAGATTGAAGGAATGCGGATCAATAGGTAGTATTGAGCACTTACAGTACATTGTAGGTATACTACGTATGTACCTACCTAGGTAGGTAGAGTGGCGGGTGAATACAGGGGGCCACTGTGTGTAATGCGAGACAGTGCAAATTCTGTGTATGTTACAGTGCTTTTTACTGTATGGCGTATTGCCATTCACAGTAGCTACCTATAGTACCGTACTGTATCTACCTTTGCTGCGCCTCTAATCAGCAACGGCTCCTTCTTGGAATTGTAGCATCTGCTAAGTAGTGTGTACACTACACAATCTTGGCTTGCATGCTTGGCTAGACTGCCTTTTCTCTTTCTAGTGCAGCTTTCTCACCTCGACTGTCTCGATATCATCTATCATCACTTTGTAATCTATCTTGCCTTGTCACTCGTTCCTCCAGTTCGGCAAACCTCTTTGTTTTCTCCTTCTATCTCTTCTTACCTCCAGCCACCACTCTTCCTCCATCGTCATGGCTGACGAGAAGAGCCGCGTCTCCGGCGAGAGCCCGCGAGAGGCTAAGGGTCCTCTGCTGCCAACGTCCACTGCAGACGCCGCTGTCGTCGAGAAGACACAACCCCCGAAGCCTACCTTCCATCCCGCACTCTATGTTGTGTATGTTCGAACCGCGGTCGCTACAATCGTAGGATTTGGCTAATAGCAACCTATCAACGCAGCGCCTGGATCAGTCTTTCGTCCTCTGTCATCCTGTTCAACAAATGGATTCTCGACAGCCTAGACTTCCGTAAGCGACAACACCAAGATCAAGGCCGTGGTACAGTCTGACCATTCTTAGGCTATCCCGTCATTTTGACGACATACCATCTATCCTTCGCGACCGTTGCTACCCAGGTGATGGCCCGTTACACGTCGCTCCTCGATGGTCGCAAGTCGGTTAAGATGACTGGGCGCGTCTACTTGCGCGCCATTGTTCCCATCGGTGTCTTCTTTAGCTTGAGTCTTATCTGTGGAAATTTGACCTACCTCTACCTCAGTGTCGCCTTCATTCAGATGATCAAGGTACGAGAAAGTTGAGATAAAAGCAATCAAACTTAGCGCTGACATGAATTGCACCAGGCCACTACCCCTGTTGCCGTGCTTTTGTCGAGCTGGGCAATGGGGATTGCTCCCGTGAACCTAAAGCAACTCGCCAACGTCTCAGCCATTGTTGTCGGCGTCGTCATTGCTTCGTTTGGCGAGATCAAGTTCGTTTGGATCGGCTTCTTATACCAACTCGGAGGTGTCTTGTTCGAGGCTATCCGTCTCAACTTGGTTCAGGCTCTACTCAGCTCTGCTGAATACAAGATGGATCCCCTAGTCTCGCTCTACTACTTCGCACCTATCTGCGCAGTTATGAATGGTGTGGTTGCGCTGATCTGGGAGGTACCCCGAGTCTCCCTGAGTGAAGTTTATAATGTCGGCCTGGTGACCTTCTTCCTCAACGGTCTTTGCGCATTCCTTCTCAACGTTTCAGTTGTGTTCCTCGTAAGTAAAACAGAGTCATTATTTTCGTTGAAACCTATACTAATTCCCGCTCGTAGATTGGCAAGACATCTGCTGTTGTGATGACTCTCTGTGGTGTCCTCAAGGATGTTCTACTCGTCTTAGCATCCATGGCTATCTGGGCTACACCCATCTCTGGTCTTCAGGCTTTCGGATACTCCATCGCTTTGAGTGGTATGATCTACTACAAGCTCGGCGGTGCAGCTCTCAAGGGCTACGCTGGCGAGGCTGGCCGACAATGGGCCGAATTTGGCTCAACTAACCCCGCCCTTCGCAAGGTAGTAGTCATTGGCGCAGCCGTACTATTCGTCTTCCTCCTGTTTGGCGGTCTGGCTCCTACCTACGCCCCTGACTATGACCCATCTCAATATATAACCAGTGCTGCTGGAAAACTGGGTGTTTCATCATAAAACCCACGTTCTGTGGAATCCGTTAAACTTGAACTTGGTTGCTTGAAATTAGGTGGGGTCGGTCACTTAAAACCAACACTATGAAGCCCATCGAGAACAGGCGGGTGACAATGAGGTCTCCATCACTTCGATATAATTATACGCCCCGACTCAGCAGGTTTCGCAACAACAATTGGGGACCTTTGATTTCTATGAAGGCAGGGCCCAGGGACATGAACAAAGGCATAGTCACACCGTGTGCGAACTATAGAACGGCGAAATGGCGTCAAGTACAGAGGATCTGGTAGGCCCCAACATGCATTGCGAGGCTCATGTATTTCAGATAACTGTAGGAATTAGATTTGATTGATGAACAATACACGATTGGGTTCTATCCCCGAGTAACCTTGTAACTTGAGATGTGTCTGAAACACCAATACATATAGTATGCTGAGCGTAGCTATTTTGTTCTCTCATGCTGTCGTATAGGCCCTGTTTTGGTCATCTTAGTATATAACGTAGTGAACTTAACGGTAGCCTAGCTAAGTCTTGATGGATGGTATAAACGAAGCAGGAAAACGCTGAATGACTATGTAGTCATAGCGGCTTGATCAGGTACGATGGCGGTAGGGTTTTGCTCTCTCAGCTAGACAGTGTGGCATAGAATAGCATAGTCAAGTCCAACAGGGACGAATGAGTAGGTCTTACTTGTATCGAACGTAATCTTTCTTCTCACTATTCGGTATCGGTGCTACTCTTGGTTTCCTCTTGTCTATCTCTCTCGATATCATCATTTCTCATTAGGTAGGATATTGGCAGAAACTCGGGGACATTCGGTGTGGTTTTTTTGGGTTTAGTTTCTCTCTTTTTTGTGTATTGTCCCTAAAATGCAATTGCCATTTTGTGATGCATGCGAATGTACATCCCATACCAGACCAGACCCTTCTCCAGTTTCCTGCATTCCCCCCGTTTCACCGAAAAAAACCGAACGCGCGGAAGTCAGACGACGCAGAGGTGATGAATGAGCTTAAAATCCTATATGCGACGGAATGGTTAGCTGTGTGTTTTTTTTGGCTTTGTGGGGATTGCGAGGTGTAGTGTAGGATCGAGAAAGTCAAGATGTGCATTTAAGAGGCGACGTGTCGAATGAGCAAATGATGAAGGAAGGAGAAGGACGTACGGAGAGGAGTGAAGAACCATCTGTTCTTGCCGCTAGTGTAACGCTCCTCGAGGACCTTCTTGACGTTCTTCTTGGCATCCTCGCGCTGGCTGACCTCCTTGAAGGTCTCGGCCGTCAATGCGCCCTTCAGACCCTCCAACTCCAGTGTGTATCGTGTGGGCATAAGGTGGTTGTAGTTGATGGCCTTGACGAAGGGCTTGATCTTGGAGCGCTTCTCCTGGCGTGTCTTTGACATGCGCCGTGTGACCTTGGAAGGGTACCGCTCGATGCCGGCTACGAGGGCGTGGCCGAAGGGGTGTGCCTTGTTACCGCTGTCGACGGGCTGGATGATGACGACCTGGACACGGAAGAGACTGTGTTAGAACAAGAACCGAACATGGCCAACCATTGTGGTATAAAATCTGAAATAATGGATGTGCCCGTCGTCCTCCCTCGCGTTGCCGGGGCCATGATATCGCCGCAAGCAATTTCGAACTCTCTTCCCAACACACTGCACACTGTCCATCGACTCGGGTCTCCTGGTGCATTGGTGCATTGTGCTAAATGCAAAACATACCTTCTTGCCGGCAAAGCGGCCGCGGGTGATTATGGCAACTCGGCCAACCTTGAGGAACTTCATTTTCAGTTCGCTGTGGTGATGTTATGGTTAGTCTGGTCGTCGTCCGGAAGGTCGAGAGGAATGGGAGCTTCAAGTTGCGAAAATGGTGGTGGGTGCAATTGGCCGAGATTTTGCCTTGCTTGTGGGACTACACAATTTCTGGTGTGCGGCCTGATTGCCGAGTGCGCCACTTAAGTGCATAAGCACCTTAGTGCAGATATTCTTACCTGATAAGGGCATATTTCATATACACTCGGTTATCACTGAAAAGAGTCTTTCGATGAACTGCCCCACTTTACGTCTACTCCCACTCCCCAGATGGGTCGACGACTCATTCGTGAATGTTCATGCCACGCCAAGGTATACGAGTATTTTCGTATTGTTCAACGAATTTCAGTAGTCCAAAGATTCTTTCGTCCTTTATCATACGTAAAAATCGACTCCAACAGCAATGGCGCCGCCAACTTATATCATATCACGGGTCGCAGATCCTATCTTTGCTGTAGTGATTGGGCTAGGAGCTGCTACACTCCGAATCAACCGCGAGGAAAAGGAGAAGGGCAAGACGACCCAGCAGACTATAGAGTCCGCCAAACGGTATGAGATCAGTCTAATTCAATGTATCATATATGTACCCATCAAAGCTAACATCTACTTGAAGCCGTCTCGCCCTAGCCACCAAATCAAGCCATTAACAAATCTACGCTGCTTCCACAGCCAAACGATTAGCAAGCCCAATCAACCTCTGAAAGCCGAAGAAGACATGACTAGTCACTCATGACTTCATATCTATTCACCTCTTATTTGGGTTACGTTCTCAGTCGTGCCAGGGCGATACCAGCGGCCATCCCAACAAGACATCAAGCTTGTTATTGATGCCATATACCTCAAACCTCAGCCTAGAAGTGTCATACTCGTTTGTACATTGCGACAATCTTGACAGAACAGCATGTGAACACAAGTATTGAGCTCTTTAACCAATTTTATCCTAGCAGGCACTTTGCCTTGCCCAGATTAAATACATCGAAATAAGTTCTATTGGATGAGAGGGTCATTGCGCGAACGCAGGGCCGTATTCCTTTTTCATCGCTTCTCGAACGATCTGGCCACATAATTTGGCCGTTGGATTGGTACTCACAGCCAATCCTTTTGCAACTTCATTTCCATATCTCCCACCTAGAGCGAAATCCCGAGAGGCCGCGCTTTCGAAATCAAGCCTGGTCCATTTCTCTTCTTTGCGTCCGCCGAGACAAATTGCACCATCCGATCGAATGAATTTGCTTGTCATGTAGTACATCGCAGCCCTTTGAGTGTGGGCCTGTGACAGAGTCCTGCCAGCTATTGGCGATATAGGAGCAAAGGGACTCTTTGGGGTTAGGAGAGAAATAGCCTCATCCAGATCTGACAATGTCGTCAAAGCAGCTTGGGAGATTGCGTCTGTATCTGCGTCTTGTACAAGTGCCTTCACATCGCGCTGTCCCGGTAGGATCATTGTATCCCCATACAGTCTTCTTAAGGCCTGTGCTCTATTGTTGCGAGCGCTAGCATATCGAGGGTTCTCCGAGATCAGCTGTCCAAGGTCGTGGACGCATCGGCGATAATCATTGGTCGGTTCCGTCGAGGTCGAAGATCTGAGCCCGGCAAGTTCCATCTCTAGCTGTTGAATTGCCAGTACGATGTCTCTTTCTTTCTGGGAAACGCGCTCATATACCGAGGTGTCCGTGATATTTGGGTCTTTGGGCAAGTTTGGATCGACCATGACCGCCGCCACTGGATTAGCTTCTGGATCCTTGATCTTTTCTAGGACGTTGAAGTCGCGGCGACTGAGAGAACCTTGAGCCATGATGTATTGTCCGACGGTTCCCTTGAGGTGAGACAGTATCGGGTTTGTTGTGATATCAATCAAGCTGTCAACTCAACAAAGGCAAGTAGTGTTAATTTAATCGAATTTGATAGTTACGATGAGAATTAGCACAGAAGCATATACCTATAACAATCGAAGACAGCAAGTTTATATGGATACCTTTATGTCTATGGGGTCACTGATGACGGAGAGCTTATCTAGTCAGGAATGGGGAAAGATGCTTACCCCGTCGGCATAAAGTTTGTTCGTCATTGCTTGTGCTAACTATTGCCGCAGCTCCCCATCGATCAATTCCCCATTGAGAGACGCAATGCGTTCCCTGCGATTGCTTTCAGTACAGGGTATGGGTGGCGTCGGGAATGTCCTGTGCGCACGAGCCGTCACACCAGAGCCCCGGCGTTACCTGACTCGATAGACTGTGGTTGTTACCCGGCCACATTGTAAGTAATAAGTGTTACGTGACTAATAGACACGAACTGACTGGGTGGCTCAGTTGTTACCTGAGACGAACGGCTATCTTCGGCTCAACCCACGGCTTTGTCCACCATTAGCGCCAACGCCTTCGGCTAGAAGTACCTTATCATACATCTACAACTGAAACTTCGACTACAGATACCTAAGATGTACGCGTACACCAAACTCAGGACTTCCTACCTTGTCAAAATCCTTAGTTCCCAAGGGCGGGCTTCGTCCCGTGGTTGACAGCGGGTTTAGCGTGCGGAATTGAAGCCGTCCCCATGCTTTCCCTAGTTATCCGCCATTATGGGGGCAACCATTCAGGAGTCATGTCAATCATCACGTATTTGACAATAATGGGTGCATTGATTACCATTCACTGAGATAATTCGTCATGTTTATAAATCGATTAACTTTCTCAAGTTATTCGCTCTTCTTTTCAAGTGCTAATCCCATGGCAAAACCCTCGTAATTAATACTAGAGTACTTATAGGTTGAGCTCGAACTCGCATCCCTTATTAGTCTCTACCACTTACACCTTACACACGCATATTAGATAGGTACCCATCATGGCTCCCTCAGCAATCACAAACTCACCTCCACGGCAAACGTCAACAACACTGCCGTCCCATGTGGACGAATACGCAGTGCAGGCCGGCGTTCCAGAGTTCCACGGCTACGACCACGTCACCTGGTGGGTAGGCAACGCGAAGCAGGCTGCCTCATATTACAACACCCTCTTTGGGTTCCACACAGTAGCATACAGGGGCTTAGAGACCGGGAGCCGGTACTTCACATCATACGTCGTAGCCAACAACGACGTCCGCTTCGTATTCACATCGCCCATCCGCTCCTACGCACATCTCCCGGCCGAGGAGCCCATATCGCAGGATGAGCTGGCTCTATTGAAAGAAATGCACGACCACCTCGAGCGCCACGGCGATGCTGTCAAGGACGTCGCCTTCGATGTCGACGACGTCCAGGCCGTGTACGACCGCGCCGTGGCTGGGGCTGACGGCATCGCGGTCTCTGTGCAGCCGCCGCGCTTGTGGCACGGCGAGGGCAAGGATGGCGACGTCATGACAGCCGTGATCCGCACGTACGGCGACACGACGCACACGCTGATCTCGCGGCGGGGGTACACGGGTGCGTTCCTGCCGGGGTTCGTGGCACGGGCGGCGGCGCCGTCGTCAGTAGCGCTGCCGCGCATCGACCTCGTACGCATCGACCACTGCGTGGGCAACCAGAGCTGGAACGAGATGACGGCGGCGTGCGACTTCTACGAGCGGTGCCTGTCGTTCCACCGGTTCTGGAGCGTCGACGACAAGACCATCTGCACCGAGTTCTCGGCGCTCAACAGCATCGTCATGAGCAGCGCCAACGCGGTGGTCAAGATGCCCATCAACGAGCCGGCGCCGGGCAAGAAGAAGTCGCAGATCGAGGAGTTCGTCATCTTCAACGCCGGCGCCGGCGTCCAGCACATCGCGCTGCTGACGGACGACATCGTGGCCACCGTCTCGGCCATGCGCGCGCGCGGCGTCGAGTTCATCGCCGTCCCCGCCACCTACTACGAGACGGTGCGCCACCGCCTCAAGACGGAGAGGCGTTCCTGGCACCTCGCCCAGGACCTCGACACCCTCGAGCGCCTGAGCATCCTCATCGACTACGACGAGGGCGGCTACCTCCTCCAGCTCTTCACCAAACCCCTCATGGACCGCCCCACCGTCTTCGTCGAGATCATCGAGCGCCACGACTTCGAAGGCTTCGGCGCCGGCAACTTCAAGAGCCTGTTCGAGGCCATCGAGCGCGAACAGGCCGAGAGAGGCAACTTATAATAATACTTATTTATTGCGATACGTAATAAAGGGGATCGCGTGGATGCGAAGAGGGAGAACAGGGGGGGAGGGGGGGAGCATTAGGCATCTATCTAGGGCGGAAACATCGGGTAAGCGCGATGATGCCGTAAACACACGCATGTGAAAAGCGATGTATATGTGTGAGTAAGGTGAGGAATGAGAGCGACGACTCACAAGCGAGTAGAGACGGGCTAATTGCCTCGATTATTGTACATAACACCAAACGACGAGACACGAAACACACGAACAGAGAGGACACTGAATGCTTCTTTCTTGACATAGCATAGCATACTCAGCTTTTCAATAAGGCGATACTTGAGCACGGTTACCTCAGAATGAACAAATAAGTACCTATACCGTATGCTAAGTTTTGTTCTATTCTGTTCTAGTACAAAATCAAAAATCACTGCGCTGAAATCCGTAGTGTTCGTATTTATTCATCATGATGATTCTTTTCGTTGTGCTGTCTACCCTGAGTGCTTCATACATACTATGTGAATGAACAAAACCGCCAACAACGATGCAATGCAATGCGTGGAGTAGTTGGTAGCAGTAGTACCTAGTAGATATCTACCTACTAAAAACTCCCCAATGATAGATACCCAGATTCATCTTTCCAGTGAGTTGTTCATTCATGTGAGTACGTGCGTGCGTGTAAGTTTTTCTCATCCGTCTCCAGAAATTCTCATAAAGTGTAGTAGTGTAGTGTATCCGCTACCTCCCTAAACGCCGCAATGATGCCCCTAGCCGGTTCAAATGCTTTCATTTAAATTTTTTTATTCTTCATCCAGTTACAGTTTCCAGACCAGCATCGCATATATATGCAAGGTATCATACCCAGGGACCTGAATTTCTTTCTTTCTTTCGGGGGTTAGAACGTGGTGTAACTGATCCCGATACATATAGGAGAAATGCATAATTAGTCCGCTACTCATGAATCAATCTCCATCGCTATGCCATTCGCATCACTGATCTGCGCTGCGCCTCTTGTGTCGCTCTGGCATCCGGGGCAGTTATGCAGGACCTCGTGCGCGAACAAATCACAGTCGATGCAGAAATGATTCCGGCAGACCTCGCACGCGTAGCGGCCAGATTCGCTGAGGCCCTTGACGGCGGGCCGGTCTGACTTTTCCTGTCCCTTGATGTTGCCCCCGCTTCGCCCTGAGACCTCCGGGAAGGGCGTCAGACACGAATAGCACGATTTCGACTGTCTCGCTTCGGACCACGGCACATCGACCCAATTCCGTAGCGGGAATAAGTGGTGGTATGACCTGGCCAGGTGTGTGGAGAGGATCAACGTCAGCCCGCAGCCAGGACATTCCGCTGGTAGCCGACAGACGCGGGCGCCGCACCGCGTGCATCCGTAACCCTCGCGGGTGGGCCTGTGGTGACAGGCGCAATAGTTGGTGGTCTCCGGCGCAGCGAGCGTGCGCGACGGAAACCCCATCATTAGCAGACTAGCGTTGCTCTGTTCTTTTGTGCGCGTGACTGGTGGTGTTGTGACTTCTAGTAGCAGATCCCGGAAGTTCTGCTCGTCCAAGGCGATGTTGTAGCCCGACGTGTCACCCCCGTTAGTCTTCGAGCACAGCTCTTCGCAAATAGCTACTTGTGCCGCTAGACCTACGATAGATACCCGTATCCGATCCTTTATGAGGGATTGAAGCGTGTCGTGGATGTCGCCTGGGTCGCTTGACATCAGCGCACCGTATACTATAAGAACCTCGCGTGTGCCGTGGGTAGGTGTGTGACTGTAGATAGCATGCAATGTCAGTAGGCGACCCTCGCAGACCAAATCCTCTATTCAACTCCGACGACGTACAAGAGAGCTCCGCGGCACATCTCAAGCGCGTTCTGTAGACTCGGGTTACCCTGCGGGTCCTGCTTGACCCAGGCCTGGAGCTTCTCGAGATGGTCCCCCGGGTTTCCACTCATGTCGCTTATCCGCACAGCGATGCCGTCGCGCATGCCGATGACAGCGAGCTGCGAGATGGGGTTCTGCTCGAAATACTCCCGTACAAACTCCGAGGCATAGGCCATACCGAGCTGGTGGCGGGTGGGCAACAGATCCTTCTCGAGCATCGCGAATGACATATCCAAGACCAACACGAGATGCCGTATAATACCCCGCTGCAACGGTGTTGTGTCTTTCAGTAATCGTGCTCGTTTCTGTGCCTCGGCAAGACCCTCGATGGTGCCTGCAAGTGTCCCATCCGCACCCTCGACGACCACATCCCACGACCGTTGGAGATCTTCCCATGCAGCCCTCCCCGCTTTTCGACCGCCTTTCTTTGCTTTGTCCGTGCGCGAGCGTGACCGAGAATCGAGCGGCGTGCCGGAGGAAACCTGATGATCCCCGAAGTCATCCTCGGAGGCATCGTCTGCCTGGTAATCTCCGTCGGAGTCGGCCATGTCGGTCGCGTTATGGGATGTAGGGCCGCCCGGAGGTGGAATGGGATGGGATGGGATGGAAGCTAGATTATTCCCTTCGTCGTAAGATAGCTTAGGCTACACTCTCACACCAACAAGAAAAGCATTAATTATGTGCATCGATGGAGCAGTAGCTAATTGACGGAAGGGAGAAGTAGACCAATCAGAATGAACATAAGGTTGGGAATGTTTATGATAACGTGGCTCGAAATCTAAGCAGGTTTCCTTTCTCCTGGAAAGAATTGTCGAGCGATCTATATTGTTCTTAAGACATGTAACACAAAGAAAAAGAAAGGCGAGGCTACAGAGCTTGTCAGAGCACTTGGGTCGACATCACAGCCTTGTGCATGGTATAAATTGGCACTGTCCAATTAGATCTCCGATATGACGAAATGCTGCCTTAGGTAGGTAGGTACCTAGTTACCGGATTTACTACCTATATGTAGGTACTAGTCTAGCCCATCTTAGATGTACCGCATGCAGCTTCGCGCGGACAGCAGGTACCCAGGTAGGTATATGTAGGTAATTTCAGTGTACAATGAAGTTGCAGTTTATATAACAGCAGCATCCACCACAAGATTGACTTAATCAGCTATATAATTTCTTTCAAGCGAATACAAAGGTTGAACTACATAATCTGTAGCCATCTTGATTCTATCATACGACATCATGTACATTAATTGCGCTTCTTGGGGGTATATCTCAGCCATGCATCTTCAAGCTCTCCTTCACCATCCAATCGCTGCCTCTCCAATCCTCGTTTTAGTGCAAAATAGAATAGCTAATGTATGCGCAAAATAAATTGCAATGTGAGTTTGTGCTGAATCTTAATAACTTCATCGCTCACAGAACATTATCCTTGGAGTAGAAAACAAACGGGTATGCCACTAAACCTGAACTCCGACGCCGTATTAACCAACTGAACAAAGGAATCATGGATAGCCCCCCTGTGGTACAACAGTGGGCCAATCGTCTTCGGTGATGCTAGACCAGAATACCCAGATCATGACCACGGCAAGCAGGGTGAAGAAGGTCTCGAACAGCGCCCCGTCAATCTTGCCCGCTGTGCCGTCGCATATATGGGGGCTGATAACGTAATTGAAGATCTGACCGAGCGCGAACAAAATTGCTGCGCCGGTCAGGTAGATCATTGGTCGTAGCTCTCCAAGCACGCGCAAGACTAGAAAGGCTTCGAGGACATAGAAGGCGACTAGGAAGATGAGAGGCACCAGCTGATAGAGAACATAGAGGGCGATATTTCGGTTGGGCGGGTTGTAACTACCCTCGAACTCGCCAGTCCAGTTGAATCCAGTGTCTAAGGTGATGTAGCCGGTGCCGATGAAAAGGGCGCCAGCAGAGACAACAATCAGCCCTAATGATAGAGGCGTACCGTCGTCCATAATCTGAAATCCAACGACGGCGTTCATGAGGAGGACCCAAGTTGTTGCGATGATCATTCCGATATGTATTCCCGTAAAGGCCTGCCGCGTTTGTTAGTTTTCAGGGCCGATTAACCTCGGACAAATAGCACATACGACTCGAACAGTCGACGACAAAGGAAAATCGCCGACGGAAAAAATCTCAGCTATCTCAATTATGATAAACCCAAGCAAGAATAGCTGCATTTCCCTGTGCATATGAATGTAAGCATCTTCCTGCAAATCATATGAGGAAACACCTCTCGCACCTTCGGCCAACAGCAGCCCTTTTCTTGTCCGACTTGAGCAGCAGAAATGCCGAAACCGCAATGGCGACACCGCATAGCAGAATTGATCCTGTCGCGCTCTGTTAGGAAGACATACACAGTTATCAGACAACTCGCGATACTAACCGAGGTTACCCAGATGCTCCCCATTCTTCAACGGGATTCCTTTCAACTCACATCCACCCCAGTCCCCAACCTGATCGTGGCTATTGCTTAAGACCTAACAGTTTAATATCAGCAATGCGATTCATCTAGAGACATCACCGAAGCACACGTACATTGCAGACAGGAAGTGTCGAGCCCCTGCAGAAGTCCTGTTTATCGCCAATGCCCCTCGTTAGCTTTATCCTGGTGTCATGGATAGAGGTAGGTTCGCCCGGCGCCAACGCGCAAATCGCATTCGTACCTCGAAATTCCCAAAATTGGTGCTCCCCATTTGAGGATATGGGCGGGCGATGGCTCCGCTAGGTCAATGGTGTTTTTTGTATAGAGAGCCGTGGACTAGGTCGACAGTTTCGCAACTTGGTCGTAGGCGGCCGCAGGGCATGCGATGAGCCAATTAATTAGGGATTCTATCGTCGTCGCACGTATGATGTGTTCCGGTGGTATTCGTCGACGGTCTCAAGCTACCACTACAGCAATTGTCATGCGGGCGTCCGTAGCTCGATGATGTGCTGAGGGCTGAAAACAGGCTGGCGATAGCCTGAGCGTCTAAGTTGGCGGGCAAACGAAGAGTTGGGCTATCGCTGCACGTCGCGTTGGGGGCGTTATCGTCTACTCCAATGCGCTTCTGTCTTCCCCGTCCCCCTTCGACGTCTAGTTTTGCGGTGTCCTCTGCGAGACGTGGGTTCGAATCGTGCTCGACGCCCGGTTTCGAGGGCCTCGACGGCGATGCTTGTGGACAGAAGAGGTGTTTCTCACGCACGAGAGGTGTAAAAGGAGAGAGCTTGGGGGGGAATTGGGTGTAGTGGGTGATTTTGCTGCAGTAGGTATGGTCTGGTCGATCGAGGTACTGCGTACGTACCTGACCAAGTCGAAATAGGCCCGCCTCCAGTGCAACACTTGCCGGCGGTAGACTAGCCACAGGCTGGGGTTAGCGAGGGACGGGTTCTGAGTGGCCAATGCTGAAATGAGCAAGCCCACTTGCGCCTGGAAGCAGCCTAGAAACAGCAAGGTACCGATCCTAGTGAACCGCCCTAGCGATGCGTTCCTCCTAACAACCGGCCAGCTCTCACGATCGAGTCAGAGGTTCATTGGTTCTCATCTTAAACCCAGTTTATGTCTCACTATAATGGTAGTCAGGGCCGTGTGCCGTTTCCCGTTTGCCGTTTGCCGTTGCCGTTTGCAGTGGCCGACCGATTCTACCAGAGCCGAAGAAAACGGGTGGTATGTTACTAAGTAAGTACTGAGTAGTGTAGATCAGTCATTTCCACGAAGGTCTCAAGGCGGCTAGCTAGTAGCGCATGATAGTTCATATGCAAGGGATTGGTCGGGTACTACGGTGTAATTTTGTACTGGAGCTATGCACGATGACTTAGATAGGCTACCTACAGTACTTTAAGACTTTACCTAAGGATGCACAGGTGAACAGTCGAGCTGTAGCAAGACTTCAATTTATAACCTTCTTCTTTCAGTCAAGACACGGCCCGAAAGACCTAAGTATATGCTGTACAAAAAGCACAATCTCTCATACTGTAAACCATCTATACTAATACCTACCTACCTAAAGAACCCGTTAATATGTCTATTTCTCCGTGTCGTTTTCTTCGTCGGGTAGGGTATCAAGCAGAAGCCATGTGGCCATAAGGCTGCATCAACATCACTGCCTGCTCCAGCTCTGCCTTGGCCAGGTGCTTCAGAGCCTCCGTTAGGTTGTCGCCGTCCCTGCTGCCTCGGTGTGCCGGCATATGCACGATTGCACTGAATCTTGGTTTGGATGGTACCTCCGGCCCTTGGAAAACCGGACATGTTTTCATCTTCCTTGCTTTCAGAGGCTAACAGAACTTCGAGATCTGTTCAACCCTGCTATAATCCCCGGGGTAAACGGCTTCAGCCGGAGCGTACAGATAGCCTGCATGGAGTGCGATTTACTCAGCCTCGATGCCTCGTCAATGATTCTGCAGTGCCACCATTAGCATACATACTAATATGGTATACCTACGTATAATTCTTCACTTTTTCACACACGTAATACGGAGACTTCTTACCTCGTAGTGCCGGTATTATTTTCGCGACTACACTATTTATAGGAGTCATGTATCCAGCTGATCAGCATGAATTGAAACGAACAAGGCGGCATTGGTTTGTCCTCGGCCCACAGACAGACATCTAGTACCGGTAGCCTGCAAGGCTGCTCCTTGTCAGCACCGAACAAGAGTCCTTGCTTCTGACAATATACAAGAAACAGTGCCTCATTCCAAAACTTACGGGAGCGGCGGCAAGTCTCAGCCACCCGTTGTCGAATTGCGACTGTCGCAGAACGCCTCACGTATATGCGTATACGCATAAGCAATAGCAGTGGCCCTTCAAACCAATTGAGCAAACGCAACTCTGGCTTCTTCTGATGGCTTGCTTCCACATGCAAGCCAGTCATTCGTTTACTATATAGAACGAGAGGCCTATAAAAAAAAGGTGACTAACGCGGGGGAAGGGGGGGGGGGGGCAACAATGCTCTAATGTAGTGTATGTCTCTGGTCCAGACATGGCCGGCCACATTTGATCAACGAATGATGTCCAACTCCAATTATCCGTAGACAGTCCGTTAATAATGCGACTCTTTTTCTCGAACCGAGACAGGCCACACTGACGCAGTATATAGGTATATGCAACTAAGTATGGCAGGTAGTTCGTCTTAGGTTTCACCATTTCTGTAGCGCTCACCATCCTAGGCTTAACACAATCACCGCATTCGCTCAAGCTTGGCACTTGGCTCACATACGCATACGCATAGGGTATGTAGGCATCCTAAGACATTATCTAGATTAAATATTATAACTACCTACATGTATACACATGTATAAGATATGCGGCCGAGATTAATAGCCGTCAAATGATTAGATTCTAAACGGTTAATTAAGGTGGTATACCTACTTATAATATTATGTATGTGGAGGGTAGTTATGCACCTTACATACCAACTCTCACAGGTCCAATTTCAACAGAACATCGGTCCGTGGATAGGCAATCATCAGGTCATTGACGCCTCAAGGGAAAATATCCGGCAGTGCCAGAACTTGTTGAATTAATACGGTGCTACCGTCCGCCAATGCCCGTAGAGATTTCCTACGAAAGGTCATGGCCCTAATTTGAGGCGAATCCAGCTGAAGCAGTCTCCTTACTCGCCTGTCCCTGTATGTGTAGACGCGCATCCACATATTCGCGACAAGGTTATTTACCCGGCAGTGGTCGGAGGCTTGGTTCTGGTCTTGGCTGTCACGGGATCAAGAACTCGCGGCCTTTGCGACGACTGTCTGTTCGCGCCCTGTTCCCAGCTGCTAAGCATGGCGGGTCTGACTATATTTCGTCGAGATGTATGAGATTATGTAAATCAGCTATGTGATGTGTTATATAGATAGACGTAGAACGGGTAGAGTCAAGTTAGGCCTTGCTGTCTGATATTGAAGATCCTCCTCACATCTTCTATGATCCTCCAATAAGGAGTATAATTGTCGCAACTTCGGAAAGTCCCTTTAGGCGCTGTGGCCACCATTGCTTTGCGCAGTGAATACCAGAAGTGGCCAGATTCCCTGTAGCAAATGTGCTGTATGGAAAGAGTGTCGAAGAGCTAGTCTAGGTACAAAGGAATGAGGCAATGTCTTTACAGCATATGATTGATATCGAAGTAACATTACAAGTGAGTGTATATGTGCGTAAATCGGTGTTATTCTGAGTATTTTTCTGAGTATTTTTCTGAGTATTTTTCTGAGTATTTTTCTGAGTATTTTTCTGGGCATTTTTCTGGGCATTTTTCTGGGCATTATTTTAACTTACACATACATCAGCTGAGTGTAATGATGTTATTTTAAAAATATAACACGTTTTCCACAGTTAATATATATTAGGCTTGTAAAATCTCACGTATAGCCGTCTAATGTAATTTTCATATTAATAAGAATCTTTTAATATCGGACATGCTCTACCTCGTAAGGGCCTCTTGGAACTGCTACTCTGTGAGACCTATAGAAGTTGCAGGCCTAGAATCAGGCATTAATAGACATCAACTTGTTGACATACTATTCACATCTAGCGAGAATAGTAACAGGTCTGGTCAGATATTTCCCCTTGGCGAGATTGTTAATCATTTCAACTACTGTCTCTTTTCTCATGTGACCCTTTAGCCGGCTTGTAGGCTTCGTAAATGGACGGTACGTCTTTAGAGAGATGCTTATGAAGATATATTGCAAGAAGAGACATATTTTGAATTCGGTGTCGTGAAGAAGAGAAGATGAAGAAGATTAGGATGCTACTAATCGGTAAATTGACCTTCTGAGTACAGGAAGTTAGGGCTAGCCGCCCTGTGATGAGATTATTGCAGACATTTTATAATTGGAATTATAAACTTGTTATAGCGAGAATAAGCGAATCTCTAATTACGATCGTAAGATTCTCATCGCTAGCCTTCCTATTGTAAAGTATTACCGATAATAGTATTAACAACTCTAGCATCCTTAAAAGTCTAAGAGCCTTTATGTGACTCATCGCAACTAAATATTCTCGTGTTCTATATCGAGTTATGGATGCTTAGAATATCTGCGCAAGAGATAATAATAATTATTATGCTTTTGGCCACTAGTTTCGAGGCATTACCTGTAACTTACCACTCCCCATGCTAACATTGATCTGAACTGCCTCCGAAGAGACTTCATTAGCTTCATTTCGGGTCAACTTAGGAGAGGATCAAACTATACATATCAAACTACACAGTAGTATAGTCTAGGTTCTGAGGATCAAATATCTAGAAGAAGTCAACGAAGAACAGCCTGACATAAAATGATCCGACAAATAGGACCTACACTGACTTCCTGCCGAGTTCCTAATTAATCGAATACAATATTCATATAAAAGCCTAGTTAACTACCTTAATTACATAAAGTCAAAGAATAGCAAATACTCATTCTAAGTCAACGTATTCTAGCACCACAACCAATGGTGTCACCATCACCTTTGACGGCGTCGGACCGGCAGCTTCCTTATCGTCATGCCGGAAACGGCGCATAACATCGTGTAGCACCGGGAGAACTTCGACTGCTGCCCGAGCGCCGAGTACCACATGAGCGCCGGGACGCTGTGTTCAGTGACCGACGCCATCAGGTTGATATAGCGTGATCATGCGATAGTCGCTGGCTCGGTGCTGCGCCGTGGACGCCTGTTGTAAAACTCTGCATTAGCATCAAAGACCACGTCGCCACCGTCCCAGTCGAGAGCGCTGCCCAGCGATTATTTTCTACTCGCTTCACACTTGTTTCCGGCCGCCTCGCATGATCTGATATCTCGAAGATTCCCCTCGTCCGTAGTTGAAGAGTTCGCCCTCATGGCGTCTGATTTAGCTTGACTCTAAACATCAAGATCGTCAATGTGCACTGGACAGAACAATTCCACGTCCCCCAAGCGCATAGCGTATCTAACAAGTTCCGAGGAGAGCGACGTATGCGGCGCGCTGATAGACCCGGGGTGCTCGGAGTCTCTGCAGTCTGCACCGGCGAGAAGACATATTTTCTAACATACTAAGCACTAAGTGTCAACTACGAACGAGATAGTGCATGGCTGCTATCTGATGGCCCTCTGGCTAGAAGATTCGAACACATATCAGTTAATTGGGGGCATTCATGTAGATGTGGGCTATGATACTGACAATCAAGTGATAGGAATAGGACTTCTCTGCTCATGGACTCTTAGTATTAAGTAGGTATGATGTTCTCCATCGTTAAGGTAGTCTTTGTAATTATCGAGACTGGACACTGCCTCGTCGCTGGTCTGTTTTTAGGTCTCCCGTTGCGTTTTATTGGACTGTAGATGCACTCGAGCTATCTTTGTCTATATCTCTTGTAGGGCTTCTCACGGCTTCATCGGACTTCAATGCTCTGGCCTTGATGGCACGACCACCGCAGTTTGATAAGTTGATCGTTCGCTGTGTGGTTCTGGTACCCGTAGGGACTCCACTCCCGTCCCTACGGGTACTGTAAATACCAGCATAGTTGTAAATTCCTTTTATGATACTACTGACCACGGCCAGCCTGGGTGGCCTACGTCTAGGTACTTCCAGTATGGCATAGAGAACTCTAAACGGTAGTCATAGGTGCTACAAACGCCTCAAATAAGTGTTCTTAAGCTTGCCCAGTTAGTATTACGGATCCGGCTAGTACATGTAAATATGACACATGGGGCGGCGGATGCCCAGAAAATAACAAAATAACTAGTCGGGAAGGGAGTTTATTTATCTAGGTAATAGAGGGTATGAGGATGTCGTTAACCATAATCAACGCTGTCGGGAGTCGAACTCAACACTTGTGGGTGTGATGGTTTTAGCCCAGCTCTCCGTCGTCACCGAGACTCACCTCTGGTATAGGTATCTGATTGGACCGAGCAGTGGCCGAAGCTGCGAACTTGGGCTGGCTGAGTGACCAGTGATCAGCAGAACTCCAGACCGACCATGTGACTGATCATTAGGGTCTTTAGGAATGTGACTACAATAGATACCTAGTTAAAAGGAGGGGTTATTTGGGGAAGACTTTTTAATGATCTCACCCAACGAATCACTTATTTTATTGTACAACAGTGTACATGTTGTACATGTTAGACAACGTCGTGTAGAGTTCTCTGGACGAGAGTCTTGGAAGATCGACCGCCAGCCGAGAAACTATGACGCAACAGATGCAACAGTGCGGAACATCTTGCATCCATTAGTGCTAACTAGGGAACACTAAGACGGCACTGCAGCTATCTATGGTGACACATAAAGAAAGAGGCAACTGGTCGTGTTTCTGATCTCCTGAATGTCTTTCTGAAAAAAAAAAAACCCCCCCCAAGAGAGGCGATTATGGTATGTAGATGATTAACTTTGTCCAAGTTTTCGTCTTTGCTACATGTATCCTATCCCATCGTACACCTGTGGAAACAAATACTGGTATCTACTTAAGGTACGGTGTAGGTACTACATATCTTGATTCAGTAGGTGCCTACCAACTGCAGATAGCGGCTCTGCCAACCTACTAGGTTGGTCCCTAGTGAACCTTAAAAGACTTCAGAGGTGTTGGGGAGCTGCCATGTGGTACTTAAGTTGTGGGGATGTGGGTTTAAGTAGATAGGTATTTCTAGTTTATACCAGATCTTATATCTAGGGACCTGTTCTAAGGGTCGAAATTTCTGCACTATCCCACGACTACATAAATGTCTTAACTTCGATATTATGACCGGTCCAGTGGTGTTCTGGCCTGGTCTAGGCATTGTTGCCAAGTAAACTCGTCAGAATGGGACGAGACAAAGTGAGTGAAAGTCATTACCAAATACGTGCAAGAGATGGGCAATGGCTGATGAGCTGGCCCCACACAGTCTGCGGCCGCGTTACCCGGGCTTATCACCTACCTAGCTACCTATTACTGTAGTGATTGATGGATGTATTTGTATCTAACAGCCGTACCATAATCCCGCTGGTTGATCTCTGGAAACGACAACTGTAGTTGGTGTGCAGGGCCGTGTTAGCAGGATTATGGGACACATAAGTAGGTACCTACTGCGTAAGCGTAGGCACACGTAGTGTAGAGAGGCCTTTAATACGGGAGATCTGTAGGAGATAATGTAGGTAATAGGAGTTCCATACATCTCTCATCATGCCTCCGTCCTCGTAGAATTTGAACACTTCGCAAAATTAATTCTTGTTTCTTTTTCTTGTTGACTTTCTCCCTTCCACTTCCACACAGTGACAACTTCTTGTAAATGTGGTTTTCCTTCTACCTCGGTATACACGTACATACACATTACTCATTCGCTCGTTATTTCTGGTTCACTAGGGAGTAGTCTAGTGCCTTTTCTCTCTCTCCCGTACCTGGAATTCCCCATTTCAGCCATTGGCCCCGGGGGCGTATACCGCTACAGATAGATACATGCGCGCATACGTACTTCGTGCATTTGTGGTACTACTGCGTATGCTACCTACCTCTACATATAACTAAGTACCTAGAATACCGTAGCCGTGCTCTGGCTCATCCTGTAGGTATGTACACTACACTATCGCGTACTGTGGATAGGCTCCAAGCCGCAGACGTCCCACCCTCGCCCTGCACGGTGATGGTCATCGGGCCAAGTCGACGACAGCTGATTGCTTCTTCTCACTAGACAGATAGACGGCCAGACAGCCAGCCAGCCTCCCTCTCCACTCCTTTCTACCTCCCCCCTTCAGCATCAATATCTTGCGGGCGGGCGCTGCTGCTTAACAGCGCCATCTTCTTCAAAATTCCTCCCTCAACTCCCAACCGTCTTCCCTCCAACATCCCCCTCCGCACCCTAGCCTCGCGTTCGGATCACGGCCAGTCGACGTCATTGCTCGAGGACCACCGGCATCGAACCTCGTACGAGCGTCACTCCGACGACTCTGACGACTTCGACTCGTGGACCGATACGGGCGACCTCGCAGAGCAGTTGGCAGATGAGGAGGATCCCCTACGCAAGAGTCTTGCCGACACCTCCCTCCACGACGACCTCATCTCGGGCGTCTTGAAGCGCCATCCCAAACACAACAAACGCGTCCAGTTCAAACGATCCGTCGACGAGCACAGCTACGAGCATTCTAGACCTAGCTCTGGCCTCATCGACAAGGAGGCTATTCAGATTCCTGACGTCCCTCCACGTCGAATATCCCGAGGAGAGCGTTGTATAGCCGCCGTCATGCCGGGCACGGGGATAAACGGTTTTACGGGCAAGGCCCTCATGTACGTCCCACGTCGGCTAGAACGTGTCACAGAAGAGCACTACTGATCAACCACAGCTATTTTACAAGTATCTTTGTTTCACTAGGTGTATTTCTTTTCGGATATGATCAGGGCGTTATGTCGGGCATCATCACGTACGTCTTTAGGTTTCACCGTGCCCGGTAGAGCTTCAGAGCTAACCCGACCAATCAGCGGCCCGTACTTCAGAGATTACTTCAACCATCCCTCTAGAGCTGAAATCGGGACTATGGTTGCTATTCTAGAGATTGGAGCTTTCATTTCTTCCCTAGTCGTTGGAAGAGTTGGTGATATCATCGGTCGCCGCAAAACCATTCTTTATGGGTCTATGATATTCTTCGTCGGCGGAGCGCTGCAGACCTTTGCCGCCAATATGCCAATGATGATGCTGGGCAGAATCGTTGCTGGTCTGGGTGTTGGTTCATTGTCGACTATCGTACCTGTCTACCAGTCCGAGATCTCGCCTCCTCACAACCGAGGTAAACTAGCTTGCATCGAGTTTTCAGGGAACATTATTGGTTACACTACGTCAATATGGGTCGACTACTTTTGTGGTTATATAAAGAGCGACATGTCCTGGCGCATTCCTCTTCTCATGCAATGTGTAATGGGCGCTCTTTTGGGGTTAGGGAGTTTGGTCATCGTTGAGTCGCCGAGGTAAGTAATTTATATATAGTCCCATTTCTTTTTGTTTTTCTTCATATTAACCAGTTGCAAGATGGCTGCTCGACAACGATCACGATGAAGAGGGAATTGTTGTCATTGCAAACCTTTATGGTGGAGGTGATATCCATAATGCCAAAGCAAGGGACGAATACCGTGAGATCAAGATGAATGTTCTGCTCCAGCGCATGGAAGGCGAGCGAACGTACACAGAGATGTTCCGTCGCTACAAGACACGAGTCTTCATTGCCATGTCAGCGCAAGCTCTTGCCCAACTCAACGGCATCAACGTCATCTCTTATTACGCACCCTACGTTTTCGAGTCCGCTGGTTGGCTTGGCCATGATGCTATCAAGATGACGGGCATTAACGGCATCACCTATCTGCTTTCTACGATCCCTCCTTGGTACATAGTCGATCGATGGGGCCGTCGCGTCATCCTCCTGACCGGTGCAATTGCCATGGCTATAGCGCTTTCTCTGGTCTCCTATTTCATTTATCTCGAAGTGGAGTCTACGCCTCAATTAGTCGTTATTTTTGTCATGATATACAACGCTGCTTTTGGATACTCTTGGGGCCCAATTCCGTGGCTCTACCCGCCGGAGATTCTTCCTCTCAGTATTCGATCGAAGGGAGCTAGTCTGTCAACTGCTTCCAATTGGGCTTTCAACTGGCTCGTGGGGGAGATGACTCCTATTCTGCAGGAATGGATCAAATGGCGGCTCTACTTGCTTCACGCTTTTTTCTGCGTGGTCAGTTTTGTCGTTGGTAAGTATCCTGAGCAAACCTGAAGCTTATTGCGTACCTTGGCTAATGTGTGATAGTATACTTTGTATACCCCGAAACTTGTGGCGTGAGATTGGAAGATATGGACTCATTATTCGGCGATGCCAGCACGGCCATCGGCACTCCTGGTGTTCGATCAGAAACTGGGTCTCTCATCCGGGCTGGGTCTCCCGTACCCTCGCTCGATCTCCGAGGTCGACCACTTGCGTCGGATAGCACTATCCCCCCATTGGATATTGACCCACCTGCCGTTAATATTGTAGATGGAAAGCCCACGCCACGACTACGATCAGAAAGTCGCAATTCACGAGGTCGCGTGGGTGAGTGGTTGAGTAGAATGGTTGGCCAAACCCGCGGCTCAAGTAGCAGCCCGGCGGATGGCGCTAGATATGCGCCGCTAGACCAGCGAGATGACTAAATTACGTATACATATTCAGTTTTACACGAGTGACAAAGACGATAGAGTTTCTTTTCTTCTCTATATAGACGGCGTCGGCGTCTCAGGGCCATTCAAGGTTCCGATTTGGGTACGGTTTCTTGATCCCCACAAAGCGGAGGGATTTCAGAGCCTAGAGCGAGTACGCCGACTCTGGAAGGCAACCTAATCATCAACTCATATCACATTGGGTGGGCTAGGTCTTCAAGGACAATCTAAGATGTGATACCACCATGACGAGGCACTATGATAAGGTGGGCTAATTGCTGTGGAGGGTCACAGTCGATTACAACTGCATGCTGGATACCGGGATAATGGGACAGCCTGTATCAATATGGGGATTCCCGGTCCAGGGGTTTGGATAATATGCCGGGTCCTCTACACTTTTCAATTCAAGGGTGCATCCATACAGGGCCAGACACCAAGGATGCACGTGTTCAACTTGCAGTACTATATTTCTCAGATCATAAAATTAACGGGTATCTTCTGGTACTACTTATGTGTCCAGAGCTCTAGGTTTGAACTGCAAACAGAAGTTGTCATCTAGGACGTGACACCTTGTTGTAGTTGGCCAAGTGGCCTTTACCTGAGCATTTCCTTCTTCGGACACTTGCGAAAGCAAATATGCATCGACCAATGCAATACTCGCAAACTACATATGTACCTAGATAGACCCTGTTCTTATCGCCTTACCGTGATAGTTATGTGGCTCTATCCGCATGTAGAAACAAAAGACCCACTTTGATCTATCTGGTAAACCAATGCTCTAAATTAGCTTGTACCAATGTACCCTCCGCCTACCTGGGGAGACACATAATCTCTAGCTACCTCTCAGCTACTCCTGCTCCTATTTCATCATTCGACATCTGTCGACAACCTGGATCGGTTCTCCTTGTTGTTTTCTTTCTCGCGGAGAGATATTATGATCAACCTACGGTCTATCTGATATCTCCCACTTCTATTCTATTCGCACCACACTCGTTCATACCTTTTTTCCCTACGGCTTTTTCGACACCTATACCATATAGTCGCCCGGTTCGCTTTTTAGATCCGGCCAGCCATTTTCCGATTCCTTCCACCACGGACAAAGAAGCCGAATGGCGGAAAAGGGCGCCGCAGTCGCCTCTGGCGCTGACCCGAGCGGCGATGTCGCGCGTCGACGAAATGTACCCAGCTCGACAACTCCTGGGGCTGCGATATCTCAGCCCCAACCTGAGGAGAAAAAGATACACGGAGCGAAGAAGGTCGGTGGAAGACAGTGCATATCTGTGCGAGCTATATGTTGACATAATCTTCCTTAGAGCCCTTCGGTCCTCGAGATTCTTGACGAATGGGAGTTTCTAATTGCTCCCTTGGTCTTCACAGCCTTCGCCTTCTTCACGCGCTTGTGGAAGATCGGCCTCAGTCCTATTGTCACTTGGGATGTAAGTTCTAGACTTGTTGCCTACTCCTGCAATATTATGATATCAATGATTGCTAATAATATCATGCAGGAAGCCCAGTATGCCCTCCATGAACGTCTATCGATATCCTTCCCAGAAACTAATGCGCTCTTGACATAGCTTCGGAAAATTCGGATCGCACTATATTAAACGCGAACTGTTCTTCGATGTGTTGGTCAACCCCTGTACCAATTTCGATCCGGCCGCCTGCTAATGTCGTGATAGCCATCCTCCGCTAGGCAAGATTCTTGTTGGTCTCTCTGGTGTACTGGCAGGGTATAACGGGTCATTCGAGTTCAAATCCGGCGAAACCTACCCAGAGGAACTCAACTATACTTTTATGCGAGCTTTCAATGCCTTCTGGGGTATACTATGCGTGCCTCTAGCCTACTTCACAGCCAAGGAACTAAACTTGAAGCGTCCCGCTGTCTGGCTGGTAACACTCATGGTTCTTTGCGAAAACTCTTACACGACTATCAGCCGTTTCATCCTCCTTGACTCTATGCTGCTGTTCGGCACCGTCGCCACGGTCTTCTGCTGGTCTAAGTTTCACCGTCAACAGAAGGAAAGTTTCGAGCCGGAGTGGTTCTTCTGGCTGTTCATGACTGGACTCAGCTTAGGGTTTGTCTGCAGCATCAAACTAGTCGGGCTTTTCGTGACTGCAATGGTTGGTCTTTACACCGTTGAAGATCTGTGGAACAAGTTTGGAAACCCTAAGGTGTCTTATCCTGTCCTCGTGGCCCATCTCAGTGCCCGTGTCGTTGGTCTCATTGTTATACCCTTCTTGGTCTACTTGTTCTCGTTCGCCCTCCATTTTGCCATCTTGACCAGGAGCGGGCCTGGCGATGCTCAGATGAGTTCGTTATTTCAGGCGAACCTCGAGGGCAGCGAGATCGGCCGCAACTCACCTTTAGAAGTGGCTTGGGGCTCTAAGGTGACAATAAAGAATATGGGCTATGGTGGGGGTCTCCTTCATAGCCATGTTCAGAGTATGTATTTCCGTCATGGAGTTGAGGAAGCCTACTGACCCCTAGTTAGCTTATCCCGAAGGATCCACTCAGCAACAAGTTACATGCTACCACCACAAAGATTCCAACAACGAATGGTGGTTCTACCCTAACCGCTCAGTAGCTGACTGGACTCTAGAGTCCGAACCCCGCCTCATTGGCAATGGTGATGTTGTTCGCTTGATTCATGCTCAGACTGGACGCAATCTTCATAGTCACGATATCTCAGCTCCTGTCTCTAAGAGTCAGAAAGAGGTTTCCTGCTATGGAAACCTGACAATTGGCGACGACAAGGACCATTGGAGGATTGAAGTCGTAAAGGACGTGTCATCGCGTGACAAGAGCAAGCTCCGAACTTTGACTACAGCTTTTCGATTGAGGAATACTGTAATGGGATGTTACCTTCGAGCAGCCAACGTCAACCTTCCACAATGGGGGTTTAAGCAGATTGAAGTAACATGCGACAAGAAGAACAATCCAAAGGATACCTTCACTCACTGGAATGTGGAGGCGCATACAAATGAGAAGCGTAAGTAGCCGGAAACTACCGTGTGGCCTGTTTACTGACTAATTCATGTAGTCCCGCCTGGAGACCCTGGCAAGTATAAATCGCCATTTTTCCATGACTTCATTCACTTGAACGTGGCTATGATGACATCCAACAATGCACTCGTGCCAGACCCTGACAAGCAAGACGATCTTGCATCTCAGTGGTGGCAATGGCCGGTCCTCAATGTTGGTCTACGCATGTGTGGCTGGGATGACAAGATCGTCAAATACTTCCTGCTTGGAAACCCGTTTGTCTACTGGGTCTCAACTGGTGGTCTCGGTCTAGTCGGTCTTGTTACCGTTTGGTATATCCTCAGATGGCAGAGAGGTTTCAAAGATCTCACCCAAGATGAAGTTGACCAGATTCACTACTCTGGACTCTACCCCGTTCTCGGCTGGTTCCTCCACTACCTCCCATTCGTCGTCATGGCGCGTGTGACCTACGTCCACCATTACTACCCTGCACTCTACTTTGCCATCCTCTCATTAGGTTTCCTTATCGACTTTACGCTGAGAAAGCAACAGAAGGTGATACAATGGACCATATACAGTGTCCTATACACCATCATCATCGGTCTTTACATTTTCTTCATCCCCATCTGCTGGGGTATGACCGGCAGCAACCAGAAGTACAAATACATGAAGTGGTTCGATAGTTGGAGGATGTCCGACTAAATTACACTCCAGCGTGTTGTACTGGATTGATAGTAGGCGACAGGGCTTTTGAACGGTCTCACCGATCTGATTGTCTTGGGCACAGAATACGCAAATCCGGTTGTATCTGTGCATGTACCGCACGTTAGGAAGTTGGAAGCTGTCGCATCATGGAATAGTCTGCTGGGAGCATATCAGACTGAAATAACGAAAAAAAAGAGATGTCATTTTACATCTCTCCCTCATTGCCATTGTCTCTCTACTCTTGACATAATAATGTATTTCCCTTTGCAAATGTAATAATGACAACTAGGCTAAACCCCGGGGTTCAATTCTCTTACAGCAGCACGTCTTTGCATGGAATGGACAAGAGGGGCGGCGGAAGGGGTTTGCAGGAGTTTACGGAAACATGGGGATCAACTGCAATGGGAACATCGCTACTAAAAAATCATCATACTTAAGACGAGTCTTTTCTTTATCCTGTAGTTAACCTCGAAAAGTTGTCATAGTATACGAACTCGAAGCTAGATATCTACCATTCATCATTATCAGTCTTTTCCTGTGATAGGAGCATAGGTTGAGAATTAGTCTATCTAGGCATAACTAGTGATAAAGATTTATAATCTGGCCATCAGTTTGCTTCCCTATGCTTAAGTTGCCTTTTTTTCTGATTCTCATTTGCTATATGCTAGATAGGTGCTACTACACATTATTACTCAGGGTATCATGACCAAATTTGTCGTCTGCCGTCCGCCGTCTCTGTGTGTGTAAGTAAATATATGTACAAACTCCGCGAGTCTAAGAACCACCCTAGCTTATACTTTCCCAAGCTGTATAATGGTCAAGCCGCGATATAGGGTCCGAATAAACCCAGGTTATCATCTTTCTTCCGATTCTCGTCGTCTCTCATATTAGATTAGATAGATGTACCGTTTGCTCTTTTATCTTTTCCCCCATTCTCTTTCAAAACATCAACAACATCCTGTCATCGAGGCTCCCTTCCCATCGTTGGCAGTCAACTTGACGCCTCGTGTGGCGGCAGTGCCGGGGCCAGGGCCCTTCACGCCGGATCGACGATCGTTGAGGTCGTACTTGCCGGCGTTAATGTTCTCAAAGATGCGCTCGGCAACACGCATGAATGCTGCCTCAACGTTCTCGCCGCTCTTGGCGCTTGTTTCGACATACTGCAGCACGCCGTTCTTTTGTGCCCAGTCCTGGGCCTCAGCAAACGTCACTTCACGTTTGTCGCTATTATTATTAGGGCCGCTATCAGAGGTCGTTTCTGATTGTACACAGTCTACTTTGTTGCCCACTAGGATCACAACGATGTCAGGCTCGGCGATTGTGCGGAGATCGTTCAGCCAGTCCGTTGCATGGACGAAGGTGGCTCGTCGCGTGATATCGAATACAAGGAGGGCACCGGATGCGCCTCGAAAGTAACTCCGTGTGACGGATTTACTGCAAAGACATACATGTTAGCTGACGCTGGTAGGGATAAGAAGGACACTCGGAGTCTGAGTTGGTTTCTTGCGCAGTGCCCGAATGACAGGTGGGATATCATAGCTCTGAGAAAACCAAGACATAGCATCTGGAGGTAACTTACTATATTTCTTGTCCCGCTGTGTCCCAAAGGCTAAGCTTCATATGCTTTTGCTCTTCATCAGCGGTGGCATTTGATATTGTTGACGACGGATCCCTAGATTCGAAGGGAGATGAAGGAAATTTCGATATTTTCTTTGAATGCGGTGGGCCGACGGGCACGATCCGGGAGCCAAATTCGACGCCGATAGTCACGTCATGCTGGGGGCTAAACCGCCCCTCACATAGCCGAATTGTCAGAGACGACTTGCCGCAGCCTGAGTCTCCGATACAGACAAGTTTGGCTATATAATTCCATGGCGGGGAAGACATGGCGGACTGGAGGATGAATCAAGACAGGTTCAGGTTCCGAGCGTGGGACGGAAATTCGGGGGCGTTTAGGAACGGCGAGGAAAAGCAGGGAGGCGAGAAGAGGTGGTCATAGGAGCTCCAACGCCGCCCGTTCAAAGGAGATAACTTGGTCTTGTGCCTTGTATGTCGAGGAGGAGTATACAGATCACAGGATAGGATAGGATAGGATAGGATAGTAGTCCTGATGGAGAGAGCCCTGATAAAGATAAGTAAGGTGCTTCTGCCACCTACGTAGCACGATAGCTACACGGTTCCGGCTAGAGCGAGCTTACTTAGTAGGTACAGTAGTATAGATAAGTTAGGTAGTGGATGAAGGATATTGCTAGCGGAGCATGTGTCTGTCATCCGAAGCAGACAAAGACAGACCAAAGAGTCCAAAACATCAAGCAGCTAGTTTATTGGCAAAGGTCCCGAAGTGAAAAAAAAGGCTGTTCGCTCAAGGAAAGAGAGCGATGTCAGACGTGGGGAGTTGTCACCTTGCGTTGCAATCCTGTACATACATACATACGCATAGTGGTGATGATGGATGATGGTACCTTGCCTTAGTTATGTAAGTACTTTGTACTCCGTATACCTGCTAGCGTTAAGGATCAAGCTCTCCGGATTGGTATCGGATGACCCTTCCTGCTGGGGTTTTGATTTGCTATTTTGGGGTATAGTTTTAGCTCTTTAAGACATGTCTCGGGAGCTGTCTTAGGAGTACATGTACATATATTTGCTTACTTCTGCATATGTACCTGCATGTACCTCTACATTGTAGTACTTCTGCGTTTACATAGGTATATTGCCTTGCACCTGCCTGTAAATGTGTTACGTAGATTATTGAGGCTACTATTATTAGCTAAGGAAATAATTATTAAATTACCTACTTTAATTTATTTACTTTAATTTACTTATTTTAATTTACTTATTTTAATTTATTTATTTTAATTTATTTATTTTAACTTATTTATTTATTTTAACTTATTGTATTTATAGTAGTTTAATTTATTTATAGCAGTTTAATTTATTTATAGCAGTTTAATTTATTTATAGCAGTTTAATTTATTTATAGCAGTTTAATTTATTTATAGTAGTTTAATTTATTTATAGCAATTTAATTTATTTATAGCAGTTTGATTTATTTATAGTAGTTTAATTTATTTATAGTACTTTAACTATTTTAATTTATTTACGTATACTGTTTAATAGTTTTATTGTTTAAAATAAAGCCTGGTTTTTATTTTATTAAAACTAAGTATTAATGCTTATAATATTATAAGATTACCTATAATAATAATTGCTTTATATTATGTATACTTTGCTTTAATCTTAAACATATTTAAAAAATTGTTCTTATTAAAGCTATAAAAACTTAAACTTTTTTTAATGTAGCTTTTTTTTTTTTTATATGCTATAGCAAAATTAAAGCTATAAATAATAAGTTTAATCTTTAAGCTATTTCTTTTTTTTCTGTTAATGCTAATACTTTAAAAATATGCTTAAAATATACTATATTATTTTATATTATTTTAACATTTTTGTTTAAATATATAAGTTTTCTAAAACTTATAATAAAATAGCTATAAGCTAAAAATTCTAAAATATTGCAAATAATTTAGTACTTTAGTTTAATAATAAAATAAAACTAACTTTTTTTAGTTGTTTATTTATTATAGCTATAAATTAGCAAGCTACTATTAATAAGCTTATTAATATAACTAGTTTATATAACATATAGTTTAATATTTTTTTTTTAATTAAATATATATGCTTAGTTTAAGTAGCTATTAGTTATAATATAATTATTTAATAAGCAAAACATAATATTGCTATACTTTAAAACAAATAGCTATTAATGTTAATAAAAGCTATAATAGCTATTTTTATATTAATAATTAAAGCATAAAAACTTGCTTTATAATAGCTTAAAACCTAAAGCAGCTTTTGCTTTAATTGCTACTAAACAATTAAAAAGTATAAAGTAATACAAATAAAATAAAAAGGCTAGCTTTAGTTAAGCTTTATATAACTAACCATAATTAACTAATAAATAACCAATAAATTAATTAACTAATTAATTAAGTGCTTAAATAATTAAATAACTAGTATAACTAACTAAATAAAAGAACTTTTATTATTACTTAAGCCACTAGATTTAACTAAAGAAATTAACCACTTAGTGGTAAACTAGTAATGCTAATAATAAACTAGTGGTGCTAATAATAAACTAGTGGTATTAATAATAAACTTAATAAACTTAGTGTTAATAGTATTAGTGGTATTAATAATATTAATAGTATTAGTGGTGTTAATAGTATTAGTAGTGCACTTAATGTTAATAATATATAACTTATTACAAATTAAAACTTAATCATTAATTTTAAACGTTATTTACTTTGTTTACTATGTTTTCACACTAAATTCTAACTATATTATAACTATAATGCACTTTGCTTATTTGTTTACTTTGCTTTTAATAAAATAACCTCACTTTTTAAAAGCTTTAACTTTAATTATAATATATTTTGTTTACTATATATTTAATGTTTTAAGTTTTCTTTTTTTTAACTTAAGCATACGCTTTTGTATAAACTTTAGTAAACTTTTTGTTGTTTTTATTATAGCAAAATTAATAGCTTATATAATAAACCTTAAACTTAAAAACATGTATGCTTTATAAAAACTAAGCTAATGTATTATATATTACGCTAAAAAACTTATCTTTAATAAATTTATAATAAATAATTAACTTAAGCTTTATATTAAGTATAATATTAACATTATTAAAAACAAAAGCAATGTTATTTAGTTAACTAAAGACTAATGCTTAAAAACTGTTATTATATACCTTTTTTTCTTTTAAATAAAAGAAATCTTAAAAAATGCTATTATAAACTATATAAAGCTTTTAGTTAGCATATAAACAATAAAATAAACATATAATAATTATACAAATGATTTTTATTTTATTAATATAAACAGTAGCATTAATAGCTTTTTATAAAATTATATTTGCTATAGTTATTATTAAACTATTATGCTTGCAAAGTAATATAAAATAAAAAAAAGTAATAAAAAATAATAATATAATAATAGCAATAAAAAGAATTAAAACTTAATAAAATATTTAAACCTTAAGCTGCTTATTTATAAAGGTTAGTTTTACTTAAGAAATCACTTATAATTAAGCAGCTAAAATACAAACTTTTTAGTTTGCTTTTTGTTACAAAATAAATAAAAAACGCAAAAAAAAGCATTAATACTTAAAGAAAAACATATATATTACTAGCAAAACATAAATACCTAAGGAAAAACTATATACCGCTAGCAAAAAAAAGCATAAATACTTAAAAGAAAACCATATATTGCAACTTTATGTAATTTAAGCTAAAACTAGCACACTAGCAAAAAAAAGCATATTAAAACACCTAAAGGAAAACCATTTACTGCTAGCAAAAAAAGGCATAAATACTTAAAAAAAAGCTATATATTGCTAGCAAAAAAACATAAAAACACCTAAAGGAAAGCTATATACTGCACTACAGCCTTATATAACCTAAGCTAAAACTTGCACGCTAATAAAAAAAAGCATTAAGTATTAAAACACCTAAAGAAAAGCTATATACTGTAGCATAAACTATATATATATACCTTATATTATTATTTAAGCCATTATATTTAGCTAAAAAAATCAAGTTTATTTATAAAGCCTTAATATATATAAATAATTAGTTGCTAATATAATAATAATAGTAATAATAGTGGTAATAATAATAGTAATAATATTAATAATAATAAAAAATCCTTAGTATTTCTTAAAAAACCTCGATTTTCTTAAGTTAGCTATTATTTGCAGCTATAATTTATTATTAAATTAAGTGTAAGCATTAAAGCATAATAAATTTAACTTATTAAAAAGGCCAATTATTACTATAAAACAAAGCATACCTTTATTAAGTTTTTATATATTTAAAAAGCCTACTAGTTTAATAAAGTAAACATATGCTATATAAAAACTGCTTATATGCTTATAAATAGTTCTTAGCGTACATTTTCCTTTGCTGCTATTTTACTGTTGTTTTTTTATTTAAGCAAATCTATATAGTTTAATAATTACTTTTTTATTTTAAGTTTAGCACTAAACTATAAACCTTTAGCAATAACTAAGCGTTATGTTTTAAATAATAGATTTCCTAAAATAGTTAAATATAAAAAATATAGCTTTAATTACTATAAAGATAACTTAATAAAACTAACATTAGTTTTTAACATTATTTGCTAAAAATATAAATATATAAATAAGCCCTTAAAAAACTTTCCGAAAGCATAAGTATTAATTAAAATATTTAGTACACTAAGTGCTTTAAACTTAACTTTTAGTAAAGCTTCCATATAAACTATATTAGCTTAGTTTAATAAATGTTTATATAATTAACTTATATAATTAACACTTAGTTATTTTAGCACTTATTAAACTTAACTTTAGTTTATAGTTTACACACTTAGTTATTAATTAACTAGTATTAATAAATGCCTTAATACTTAATTAATTATTAAACTAGCTAAATTAGCACTTTAGTGCTTACTTATATATACTTATTTATAAATATTTATATAATTAACTATAAGTAGTAAATGCTTGCTGCTTTTTATACGTAGTAAATATTTAATGCTTTTATATGTTTTAGCACTTCTAGTGCTTAGTTTATAGCCTTTATAGTTAACTAATAAATGTTTACATAATTAATTAACAAACGTTTAAACTTAGTTATATTAGCACTTTTAGTATAGCTTGCATAATTAATTAATAAATGTTTATAGCTTATATAATTAACTATTAAACTTAGTTATTTTAGCACTTCTAGTTTTAGTTTGTAGCTTATATAATTAACTAATAAGTGTTTATATAACTAACTAATAAATATATAATTATTGCTACTTTTTATATGTTTTAGCACTTTTTAGTGCTTTATTTATAGCTCACATAATTAACTAATAAATACTAAGTATACTACTAAACTTAGTTATTTTAGCACTTTTTAATGCTTTATTTATACACTTAATTAACTAATAAATGCTTACATAATTAATTACTAGTTTTTATTTTAGCACTTCTTAATGCTTTATTTTTTACTTTTTATATGCTTTTATATGTTTTAGCATAGCTTGCGCAATTATTAATAAATGCTTATATAATTAACTAATAAATGCTTATAGCCCACATAATTAAATTATTTTAGCATAGCTTAGTGCTTTATTTATAGCTTGCATAATTAACTAATAAATACTTGCGTAGCTTTTTGTATGCTTTTATATGTTTTAGTATAGCTTGCATAATTAACTAATAAATGCTTATATATTAACTAATAAATGCCTATATAATTAACTAATAAATGCTTATAGCTTATATAATTAACGTTATTTTAGCATAGCTTAATGCTTTGTTTGTATAATTAACTAATAAATGCTTGCGTAGCCTTTTGTATGTTTTTATATATTTTAGCATAGCTTGCATAATTAACTAATAAATGCTTATATAATTAATTAATATGTTTAGTTTGTAGCCCATATAATTAACCTAGTAAACATGCTACTACTTTTTATATGCCTTTAAATGTTTTAGCACTTTTTTATGCTTAGTTTATAGCTTATATAATAATTAACTAGTAAATGCTTTTATACTTTTAGTGCTTAGTTTATAGCTTATATAGTTAATTAATAAATACACAATTACTAAAACCTTTTATATTAATAATAGCTTATAGCATATTATTACTTTTTTATTATTAAGTAATATATAAATGCTCTTAAATATTAATAGTTATACATAAAACTAACTTGTAGTTAAGATTAGTTTAACCGGTGTAATATATATATATATATGTATATATATAAGTAAGTAGCTATAGCTTTTATGTAGTTAAACTTAATGCAATTAGCTTAATATATGCTAGGATTAAAATTATTTAATTTTAGCAGCTATAGCTTTTTGCGCGATTGCTATATGTAATAAACTTAATATAGTTAGCTAATTAATTAATTAAAATCACTTAATTTTAGTAATCATTAGCTACATTAAAATTTATTTGTAGTAAAAATAAAACCTAATATAAACTAAGATTTAATAAACTTAGTGCGTTTTAGCACCACGCTTAATTTATTAAATAAGCTTAATATGCTTTATAGCCATTAAGCATAACTTTATTAATTAACTAAAGTTAACTCTTTTATATATTTATTAACCTTTGTTAACTTTAAAACATAAGTATAAAAAGTTTTATGTAAGTTTGCTAATCTTAAAAAAAGATTTATATAGGATTTTTAAATTTATAGCTTATAAAACACCAAAAACAGTAAGTTTTAAAGTAGTCCTAATTTTAGTAATTAAAAAATTTATAGCGCTTTAATTAAAAAAGCATATTAAATTAAGCTAATTAAATATAGCTAGCCACTATAAGTTAGTTTTAGTAGCTATAATAACTTAACTAATTAACTTTAATTAATTAACTAAGCATATATATATGTATTATAACTTAATGTAAATTATGAGCAATTAATTTTATAACTCCTAATAAAAAAGTACAAAACTTTAAATAATAATTAGTGTTATCATATATTAAATAATATATTGTTTCTTAAACCTAAGTTTATTTAAGATTAAGCAAGCTTGTTTTCTTAATTAAAACATTTCTTTGTTTTAGCTAAACGTTTAGCTTACTAAACGCTTAAATGTAATATATAAATTGTTTTTGTTTTTAGTATTACTATTGTTATTAATATTACTATTGTTAGCATTATTATTGTTAATACTGCTATTATTTTTAGTTTTATTATTAAATTTGGTTTTATTATTAGATTTAGTTTTATTGTTTAAATTCCGTTTTATTATCAGATTTCGTTTTATTATTATTGCTATTATTATTATTGCTGTTATTATTATTACTATTGTTATTTTAGCCTTAAGGTATAATTATTTATCTTATAAAAAAAAACTGTTTTTATTTTATTTTATTAGCTAAAATCTTAAGAAATATTTAATATGTTGCTTAGTTTACCTTTAAGTACTACTATATAAAGCTTATAGCTGTTTTAACATTATTAAATGCATAAAAGCATGCAATATGTTCTTTTACTATTTTGTTTATGTTGTTTATATAACAACCAAAAATATTAATTAATTTATTTTTAACATTTTAGTAATTGTTTAAATGTTGCTTAAATATAATAAGTGCTATAAAAATAGCTATGTAAGCTATACTATATAACATTTTTAAGCTTAACTAATTTATATATTTTTGTAAACCTTTAGTTTTAAAAAGAAAAATAATAACTTTAGCTAAAAGGCTAAAAGAAAGTATAAAAAGCTTTTAAATATAGTTTATGTTATGCTATAAATAAATAATATATAATATTATATAAATAAAATGTGTATATAAATGTTTTTTAACTAAGCTATAATTATATATAAGTTAAACTTTTTAGTTTTTGTAGCTTTATAATAATAAAAGCCTAAGTATTTATTTTTTATAGTTGCTTTAATATTATGGTCTTTACTTATGAATATTTTAAAATTAAAGCTTTTTTAATATGTTATTTAAATTAACGCGTTTTATATTTTATACATTTTTTAGTTACGCGTTTTTTAGCTAATATATTTTTTAATAATAGGTCTTTAGCAATATATCTTTTAGTTTATAAATGTATTAATAATAATTCTTTTAGTTAATAAGTCTTTAGTAATATATCTTTTAGTTTATAAATGTCCTTTAGTTAATAAGTGTATTAGTAATAATTCTTTTAGTTAAAAGGTCTTTAGTAATATATCTTTTAGTTTATATATGTTTTTTTGTTAATAGGTATATTAGCAAAGATTCTCTTAGTTTACAAGTGTTTTTTTATTAATAAATGTATTAATAATATTTTTTTTAATTAATAAGTTTACTTAAACCTTTTATTTAATTAGCTTATATTAGTTTTAACTTATATATATTTTTACTAGTTTATATATTTTTGCTAGTCTTTATTTTTGCTAGTTTGTTTATTTTTGCTAGTTTGTTTATTTTTGCTAGTTTGTTTATTTTTGCTAGTTTGTTTATTTTTGCTAATTTGTTTATTTTTGCTAATCTTTATTTTCGTTAGTTTGTTTATTTTTGCTAGTTTGTTTATTTTTGCTAGTTTGTTCATTTTTGCTAGTTTGTTTATTTTTGCTAGTTTGTTTATTTTTGCTAGTTTGTTTATTTTTGCTAGTTTGTTTATTTTTGCTAATTTGTTTATTTT
>MU400575.1:0-21973 GCA_022578965.1 Xylaria sp. FL1777 | reverse complement strand
TTTATTTTTGCTAGTTTGTTTATTTTTGCTAGTTTATTTATTTTTGCTAGTTTGTTTATTTTTGCTAGTTTATTTATTTTTGCTAGTTTGTTTATCCTCGCTAATTTATACTTATTTTATACTTAGCTTTTTATTAAGTAAGTTAAATAGCTTTAACTTTTTATTTATTATACCTTTAATATTTTAGCTATTTATTAAGTAATAGTGTTAAATTTACTATAAAAAATATTTTGTGATTAATTTTGCTTACCTTTTTTAAGTAAAGTAAGCATATAAATTATTGCAAGGTAATAAAGCTAATATTTTATTTTATAAAGCTTTGTTGCCCTTAATATTTTATCTCGCTACTATATATTAACGAAGCAATACTTTTTCTTTTTCCCTTTTTAACCCTAATAATGCTTTTATTCATTAGGCTACCTTAATAACGCTTTTATTTATCCGGCTATATATATTTAGCTTACTAAGAAAAATAAGAAACCAAGATATGCTTGCTGCTAAAAATGAACTAGAACAGCTTATTAAAAACAGTAATAAACCTAATTATAATAACTACAATAATATTAAAACTTTAAACTTAAAAGGATTTAAATATAAAGCTTATTATGCTAAAGAATATAACACTAATTATAGTTATTATAATAATGTTAGGACTTTAAATTTAAAAAAGCTTAAATATAAAGCTTTCGTTTTTAACTATGTGTTAGTTAACGCTAAAGAATATAATACTAATTATAGTTATAATAATAATGTTAAAACTTTAAATTTAAACAAACTTTCTACTTTTAATTATAAACTAGTTAACGCTAAAAAATATAATACTAATTATAGTTATTATTATAATATTAAAACTTTAAATTTAAACAAAGCTTTTGTTTTTAACTATAAGTTAGTTAATGCTAAAAAAGCTAAAGCTAGTAATAGCACTATTATTTGCAAAAAGAGCAACTAGACCTAAAACAACTATAGCTACTTTTAAATAGCATTAAAAGTAGCTTTTTTAAACTTTGTTTATGTAACTTAAGTACTTAAGGCTATCCTTAGAACTATAGTATGCTTTATAGTTTAAAAAAAGATATTAAAAGAATGCTAAAACTACTTTAAAAAGCCCGGTTAGTTATTTTATGCTAATAAAAAAGCATTTAAACAATATATTAGTAAAACAACTAAAAATATGCTTAATTTCTTTAAAAAATCTAAGAATGAAAATATATTTACTAGATTTTATAATTAAACAAGGCTTTAACTACGGTTTAACCTTGGCCTTTTTAGCTTTTCCTTAAATATAACATATAATTATGCAAGATTTTTTATTATTAATAACCACGCAATATTAGCAAACTATACAGCTAATAACCTTTTTATAACGTTTATTAGTATAAACTTTATAAAACAAAGCATAGCTTTAGTTGTTTTATTGCTATTAAAACAATAGTTGCATACTTATTATAATAAAAAGGATTTTAAAACTAAAGAACCTAAGCTTAAGTACTTGTTTAATGCTTTTATAAACTATGGTATAATTTACTTGATTTTTAGTATAAGGTTAACTTATAAATAGCAGCTTTAATAGTTTAAAAAGATTATTAATAATAGCAATAAGCGTTTTAAGAAACTTCTTAATATATTATGAACTAGCATACATTTAGATTTTATTAAAAAGCTGTTATTAAAATAGGACTTACATTTACTAAAGAAATCTTTGTTTAAGCGGTTTGTAGTTTATTAGGACTTTTTTTACTACTTAGAATTTTGCTAGTTTAATTAATGCTTTTATAATTATATATATAGCACCTTAATTTAAATTGCTGTAAAATATAGTATTAACTAATATAAGTTTAATAACTATTTTATTATTTTATTGATTAATTAGTTTAAAAAAAAGGTTTTTTACTTGTTTTATACTTAAAGCGTTCTTTTTATTTAAAAGATATTTTAGAACAGTAATATTACTTTGCAGTAAGCAAAATTACAACTTAATATACTAAAACAATGCAACTAAAATGTAATAAACTTAAATATAAACAAAAAGAACTTAACGCTTAAGCAGTTTTTATTTAAAATTATATATTAATTATGCTATAAGCTATATAACTTAAAAAAGAATTACTTTTATTTAAGTTTTAAAAAACTTAAGTTTAAGCTAAGTTTTAATTTAATAGGTTTTTTAATAGTTTTTTTTATTTATTACTTAATAAAAGCAACTATAAAAAAGCGTTTGCAGCATAATATTGCAATAAAAACTAAATATTGAAGTGCTTTAAACAATAATAATTTTGATTTTGTTTTTAGCTAAAATAAAGATTACTTAACTATAAAGTTTATTATTACTACTGCTAATTATGCGCAAAAAACGTTTAATTTTTATGTTATAATAAATATAAGTGCAATATTGCAGTTAATTTTATAAAATAGCTTATTTGCTGCGTTTTGCAATATTATAAGCAATAAAGTCTAGGGTGTTTATTTAAAGCCGCAAAATGTAAAATGCCTTTAGTTAATGTTTTTAAAAAGTGCTTTGCTTTTAGTTAAACTATAGATTAAAAATAGCAGCTATAACTTTTTATGTTTAAAGTATAACGCGTTTTAGCTTTTAGTAAACATGCTTATATATTATAAGTACAACTATTATTTTTTAAGCAGTATATATAACTGCTAAAAGTGCTTAAATAAGTTTTCTTTAAATAAAACTTGTTGTTTTTATAAGCAATATAACTATTTAAACAATAATAAAATTAAAAATTATTAAAATAAGTTTTTATATTTATTTAAAGATTATAACTTATATATATAAAAGTAATATTTTATATAAAAACCACTTATTAATTAGTATATTAGTGCTATATACTTTAAGGAACGCTTATATAGCTATAATAAGTATATTATAACCTTTGCAAGAAAAGCAAATCTTGATTAGCATATTTGCGCTATATACTTTAAGGAACGCTTGCATTGCTGCAATAAGTATAACTTAACTTTTTTATAGAAAATATATTTTAATTAATATAATTGCGCTATATACTTTAAAGAATGCTTGTGTTACTATAATAAGTGTAGCAAGGCTTTTATATATAAAACATATTTTAATTAATATATTTAGGAAATATACTAAAGCATAAAAAAAAAACTAGCTAAGCGGTGCAAGTTAAAGTTTAGCTTAGCAATAAAGTTAAACTTAAAAGTGAAGTTAAATTTAAAGTTTTTATTTTATAAAGAGCCCTTTTTAAAACAGGAGCAAACAGAATTATTTATTATTAAGCTTTTAAAAGACTTTTAACCTTTAAAACTAGTTATAAAGCTATTACTAGTAGTTAATTTAAATAACTTAGTTAATTAAACTAAATAGCATATAAGCTGCAACATTAAGTAAATTACCTTATATTGGGATTATATAGCTACTAATGCAGCTATTAAGGCTTTTTTAAATACTAGGTTTAAGCAGTATTAAATTAGCAGCTAGGGCTTTTTATATAACATATGTGCTATAATTAGCTTATTAGAAAAGCAGTTTTAAAGGCAAAATATACTTGTTTTAAATTTAAATAACTTAACGTTAATTATATATGCTAAGCAAAAAAAGCTTAGCATTATAAATATTTATAACTTTACTTTTAATATGTTATAGCATAAGCTTTAAATTTAAGCAAAACAAAATAGCTACTTAATTAATTATTAAGTTAAATATATTTTGCATAGTAGTTAAAAAAACTAAGCTAACCTTTTAAATATATATAACTTCGTTTAAAAACTAAAAGTTATTATTTAGGTTTATTTAAAGAGCTTTAAAAACAAAAAGCATTTTAAAGCTATTATAAAGCTAAGCTAATAGTATATTTAGTATTATAGTTATATTATTTATAGCTTTTAACTATTTTGTTTTTTAAAAATATATATTTATTACGCAAAACAACGTTATTATTGCAAAATTAATAACAATAGTATTTATAGCTATTAATTTAACAATGTTATATTTATTGTTTTATATTATTACTAGCTAGCTAGTTTAAAGCTTTGCGCTTAAAAACCTTAATTAAGCTAAAATTGTTTTAAAAAAAAATTAGCTTTTTTTTTATGTTAAAAAAGTCTTTTTTTGCATTAAGCTTTTTGTTTACTTGCATTTTTAGTTTATATATATAATTAGTTATTTTTTTAATTAAATAATTAAAGTTTAACTTATGCTTTAATTGTTTTATACTAAAGCTATATATTAGCTAAATTTAATAGTGGCATATATATATTGCTTTTTTTACTTTTGCTACTATGTTTAAAAGAGGTTTTAAAACGTTATATTTTATTAACTAGTATATTTTATTAAAAGCTACTTTTAGGTTTAATAAAATAGCAGCTTTACAAAAACACTTAGTTATAAATTTAAATGTATTAAGCTTTATAAATATAGGCTTTTTTTAAAATGTTGCGTTATTACTATTTTTAACTTTAAATAAGTTAGCTTTAATAAAAGAAAACTATTGTTTAGTTGCTTGCTTTTTTATTTTAAATAATTTAATAGCTTTATTAAATTTCTTGTTTTTAACTAGCTTTAATATAAATAGCTTGCTTATTAAGAACTTATGTAAGCTAATTACTATTTAAGCTGCTTTTATTTTTTCTTTAGTTAGCTTATAATAAATAATACTATTAAAGCCTTTTATATTAATTGTTTATATACTAAAGGTTTTTTAAATGCTTTGCTTTTTAATAGCGCTTAATATAATTTAATAATATATTTATATATTTAATAATGCTATAGTAAATAAGTAGCTTATATTGTTTTATGCTATTTAGTTTTAAAGTTTATTAAAAAAGTTATAGAATTTTAACTTAATTAAGTACTAAAACTGTAAGCTTAAAGCGCTTAACATAATTAAAAATTTAACTGCTTTTGCTTTTTAGTTCTTAATTTTCTGCTTTTTATTTGCAATATTTTTACATATTTTGTTATATAATTTTTTTACTTATTGTTTAAAGTTATTATATTTGCTTTTTTATAATTTTTTGTTTAATGCTAAGTTTTATAAGTAAAATACTTATATTTAAAAATTTTTAATGCTGTTTTAATAACGTACTACTTTTTAAAATATATTTATAATAGTTTTAGTTAGGTTGTTTGCTTTATTAAGTATACTTATAACTTTTTTAATAAATAAAAAGCACATTTTGCTGTTTTTCGACATGCTAATAATTTTAGAAAAAGTAAAAAAAGTAGAAGCAGTATTCTTAAAAATATATATTTTAAAGGCATATGTTTTCTTAGAAGTATATATCTTAGGAGCATATGTTTTCTTAAGGGTATTTAGCTTTTAAAAAGTTAGTGTCTTTAAGGGAGTTAGCTAAAAAATTAGTATCTTTAGAAAAGTTAGCTAAAAAGTTAGCTAAAGAGTTAGCGTTTCTTTTTGTTTAAGGGTATTTTTATTTTCAGAGGTCGATTTAAGTAAAAAGCTAAAGCTAAAGCTTAAGCCGAAGCCTAAGCCGCTTTTGTTAATTAACTACATAAACTGTAAAGTCCGCATGTTAGCAATAAAAATAATTAATAAAAGTAAATAAGTTTGCAGAACGTTATAGTAACTAAATATACAAAGTTTTGCTGTTTTTTGCAAATAATAAAGTAAAAAAAAACAGAAAAAAAAAAAAAAAAAAAAGTAACAAGCAGTAGTAATAAAATAACGCATATTTAAAATAAGTAGCACAATAGCTACTTTTTATTAAGTAATTAACTAAAGTATATATTTACAAATAGCTAAAAAAACAACACTAAGTAATAAATACATTATATATTAAGTGTTTTATGTATTAGTAAATATTATATAATACTTTTATAGTTATTTCATTTTTAGTAATAAATAATAACATAAATTAAAGGTTAAAAAATAACCCTTTATTTTTAAGTATTTTATTATATTTGTTTTTAAGACAAAAAAACTAAAGAGCTTATATAGTTGCGCTAAAAAAGCTTAGCTTTACTTTAAATGCAAACTTTTTTATAAGTTATTAATACGTATTTTAATAAGCAAACAATATTTTAATAAAAGTTGCAAACTAAGAAACGCTTAAGTAAAAATAAACGTTAGCGTTTAGGTCGCTTTTTGCAATCTTAATATTACAGTAAAAGCAGCTAAGGTAAATGTTTATATTATTTAATATTAATATACTACTAATAAACAAAAGTGTTAACTTATTATTAAAAACCGGCAAAACAAACAAATAGCATAATATAGCTATAATGCTTAATATAAATAAGTGCACCTTGCGTATAAAGCGTGGTAATAATCGCATTATTATACATGTTATATAACATTAAATAAAAATATACATGTAGTGTTAAATAAAAATATACGTATAGTGTTAAGTGAAAATATATATATATTAAGTGAGAATATATATATAGTGTTAAGTGAGAATATATAAAGGATTTATAGTTTATATACTAGGTATATATTATAAATAATTAAGCAATAAAGCTATGCTTAAAGCTATGCTTAACAAGCAATAAAGCTATGCTTAACTAAAAACAAGGAGTTTTTACTTAAAACATTTACTTAATAATAGTTTATTGTCTTTTATTTTTAATCACTTATAATAGCATTAATTAAGGCGTTTAGTATGCATAACAAAAAAAACTTTTGTATAGTTTGCGCTTTTTTAAGCTAGTTATAATATAACTAATTTTTGGAAGATCTGCTTATTTATTACATCTTGAGCTATTTTTAAATTAATCTAAGCTATAAATAGCTCGTGTTATTATTAAAGCTTTAAAATTACTTGTAATACACTGGCTTTTAGTTCTATATTAGTGCTACTTAAAATGCCGTTCATTTTTAGTGATTGTGCACTTAAGCTGCATTTTTGTTGTTGCAACTGGACAAAGCCACTGGGCCTTAGTTTGTATAGTGGAAGCGCTGGAGGTTAACGTAGGAAACTAGTCGCAGCTGAAACAAATAACAAGCAACAGGAGTTAGCTTTGCTGTTAATCTGTGTTTAGTCGCGAAATCGAGGCTAGTTAGCTTTAGCAGTCTTATTGCTACTGCTATTACTTTGCTGGCCAGATATTCGAAGCTTATTAGAGACACAGAACAAATTAAAAAAAGAAGGCTGCTTAAAGCTATTGTTTAGAAAAGGCGTAACACTTAGAGAATGGTAAGAGCTATACAGATCAAGCAAGTCGGATAAAGAAGATGCAACAAATGTTAAACGTACAAAGAAGCCGGATTTAGGAAGGTCTGAAGGTTTATTTAAAGCTGCGCTATTAATAGCTCCGAGCTTTTAACCTTTAGCTCTCTAAAAAGAAAGAGCTTCGTTGAATTGCTTAATGAGGTTATTATTATTATAACCCTTGTTTTCCTTAGTAAAAGGGTCATTATCATTATGACTGTCTCCCTTGGTAGATAAGCCCTAGTCTTAATAATAAAAAGCTTAAATAAGATAATCCAGTAGGCAAAATAAAGGTGTATCAAGTTGCTGTTTATTACCTTGCGGAATATCCGATCTAGCCTTATAAACATTGTTATTTTTTACCGAAACAAGGGAAAAATGAGGGCTATCTAGTATATAGAGTTGCTGTTTGATCTCGCCTTGAGGGTCATTATCCCTATGACCTTCGTCTTTCTTGGTGGAAGGGTTCCCATGACCCTTACCCTTGGTAGAAGGGTCATTATTATCATGACCGTCTCCCTTGGTGGATGAGCCCTGGTCTTGATGATGGGAAGCTTGAATGGGATGATCCGGTAGGCGAGATAAAGGTGTATTAAGTTGCTGTTTGTTACCTTGCGGAATATCCGATCCAGCCTCGTGAACATTGTCGTTCTTTACTGAAACAGGGGGAGAATGAGGGCTATCTGGTGTACCTAGTTGCTGTTTGATCTCGCTTTGACCATTATTGTTTTTTTGAGGGCTTTTTGGTGTATAGAGTTGCTGCTTGATCTCTTCTTAACCATTTTTGTCCTTTTGATCTAGCTATGCTTTAAAAATACCTTTAGCCTATATTATAGCTGCTACGTTTACCTTTGTTTTATTACTGTTTTAATTGTTTTATGTTTAAGTAATAGTTTAGTTTAGCTATATAACTTAATGTTTGCTTTAAGTAAGCTTTATAGTAACAATTTTTTGCTTTACGAGCTAGCTAAGCTTAAAATATAAGCTGTTTTTAATTTTAAAAAGTACAATAAAACAATATTATTAATTGTAATTTGTTTTATATAAAGCAATAAATAATTTATTTAGGCGTTATGTTTTAACTATTTGTAGTTATGTTTTTATATTAGTAAGCTAAGCTAATTTTAGCTGCTTATATTATAAATAAAACTAAATCTTAAAAAAAACTAAAAAAAAAGGTTTTTTATATATTATTTATAAACTATTAATTAATAATAGCATGTTTATTTAATATATATATATATTAGGAAAGTTTAAAATATACATAATAAATCTTATAGCACAATTAATTTTATAGCGCAATTAATTTTATAGCATAATTAAAAATAAACGTATTAATAAGCTAAATAAATAAATGCTAAAAAAGGAGCCAAAATATTACTTAAATAAGTAAGTTGTTTGTAGTACAATCATAAAATCAAACTAAGCACTTCTTTTACTCATTAAGGCAAAATTAAATACTTAAGTACTTTGCTTTTTTATAAATATGCTATTATATTGTCTTTAGTGCTTAATTGTAGCTTTATAGTTTTACTTGCTATATATTGTTTTAAAATCTTATTGTACTAAAAATTCTATAGTGTATATAAGTATGCTATAAATTAAACTATAATATATGTTATATTATAAAAATATTTAGCAAGCTAAGCTAAATGCTTACTTAGTGTTATAAAAAAGCTTCTAGGTTATATTAAGTAGCTAAGCTAAACAACTTTTTAGTTTCTCTACAATATTTAAGAAATACATTTAATTACTTAGGTAAGTTTTATTTTTTGCTTATTTTGTCCTAGTTTTTTTTTTTGTTTTAGTTGCTTACCCTGTTTTTTATAAACGCATATATAATAATATGTAAAAGTATAGCATTTATAAAACAGAAAATTAGTTAAAGACTAACTAAAACAAAAGTGAATTAGTTTTACTGTAGCATATAGTGAAGTAAATATAAAGTGAGCTTTTTTAAGAGAACGTTTAAAATACAGCTATTGCTAAATATGCACGCAGTATGCTTTAAATATATATAGTTTGGTAAGCGAGCTAGTGGGTTAAAAACGAACTAATGGCTTAAAATCGAGCTAATTAGTTAAAATCAAGCTAATGGTTTAAAAGCGCGCTAATTGGTTATAATTAGGTGAAAGCGCGCTAATTAGTTATAATTAGTTAAAAGCGAGCTAATTAAAGGTGTAAAAGCGCGCTAATTAGTTAGCAGTTTTGCTAATCCTTTAGCTCGTATATTACAACAGTTAATTAGTCCGCATGTGCTTAAACTAAGGTATTATATATTATGTATTATATATTATATAATCTAAAGATAATAAGTAAAAGTAATCCTAAAAATAAGATTTTATAAAGTTATAAAGGTGTAAAAGAGATATTATTACATAAGGTTTAATTTTACTATATATAATAATATATCGTTTAGTTTTAAGCGTTATTATATAATATGCTTAAGGTTATTTATATATAATATTTATATATAGTTATATAGCTAACATTACACCTAAACAAATATATATATTTTAGCCTTACATTTATATAACATAGTTAATGCTATTTTAGCTACTAATAATAGCATGCTTTAATAATGTGCTTTAATAATAGGTGTTTTAATAATGGGGTGCTTTAATAAAAGCGTGCCTTAATAATAGCGTGCTTTAATAATAAGGTGCTTTAATAATTAATGGGCACTTTATCATTAAAACACCTATTATTAAAGCACTTATTATTAAAGCACTTATTATTAAAGCACTTATTATTAAGCTACGCTATTATTAAAACACACTATTATTAAAGTACACTGTTATTAAAGCACCTTAATAACGGTGTACCTTAATAACGGTGTGTTTTAACAATAGTATAACTTAATAATAATATACCTTAATAACAGTATGTTTTAATAAAGGCTTGCTTTAATAACTACCTTTAATGCTTTAATAACTGCTTAATAATTGTTTTATTAAACTAAAAAGCTTTAGCTTATTATTAAACTTATTTACTATTATTGTAATTATATTACAACTAGTTTTTACTTTTAACTTTTATTATAAATAAGCAAAATAACTAGTTTATAACTAGCTAAAAGTTAATACTAAAAAATCGAAGCTACTAATGTACTTTGTTAATTAATAGTATATTATATAGTTAAGTTTTTAAGCAAGCCTGGAATCTTAAATAATATATACAAATAAAACATTAATAAAAAAAACCTAGAATAGCATTAATGTTTATTATTAAGGTAATTATTTAAGAACATAGATTTAACTTTTATTAATTAGCTTTTTAGTGCGAGCTAATAATAGGTTATAGTGATTTGTTGCTATTAAAGCATTTTATAATAGCTAAAGTAATGCTAGCAAAAAATTAAATGCTTTTTAGCTAACTTTAGCTCTCACTATTAGCAAAGAATTAAATGCTTTTTAGTTAGCTTTAGCTTTTATTATTAGCAGAGAATTTTTTTAGCTAGCTTTAGCTCCCACTATTGGTTTATAATAAGCCACCTTTGCATTTACTTGAACTTTTAGCGATGATTATCCCGCAATTGCTATATGCTAAAAACAAACCGCTTAACCTTGTGATTAAGATAAAACAATAGCTTAAGCAAAGTTAGTTTTAAGACATTATGCTAGCGTATAATGTGCCCTTGTTTAAAAAATACCCCGGTTAATAAAAAGGCTTTTAATAGCTATTTAAAAACAATAAAAACTTTATAAATGCATTTATAAGTAAAACTATAGCATTTTAAAGAGTTAAAACAACTTATTTTAGTATGTGCATTATTTAGCTATAAGATTAGCAAGCATTAAAGCTTAAAATGCTTATAAAGCTATTAACTTTTAAAAACACCTTTTTTATTAATTTAGATTGTTTAATATATTACTAAATATTACTACAAACATTAATCATTATAAATATTAATTACTATAAACATTAATTTAATAATAAGCTAAATATATAAATATAATAACTATATTATTATAATAGCTTATATAATTGCGTGGTTTTTTAACTAGCTATAAATAAACATTTAACTAAATAACTTCTTTAAAGTAGGCTTATATTAATAAAACAACAGGTTATATTAATGTTATAACTTTTTATACATTAACTCTTTTTACTTCGTTTTAAAATTAGCTTGCTATAACGTAAATTAGTAAGCATATTAAAAACAAGCGTTTTTTTTACGTAGTTAAAGTTATAAAGTCCTGCTAAAATACTACTTTTATAACTTGCTATGCTTAATGTAAATAAGTTTTGCTTTTTTTTACTAATAATAACAATAATAATGCTGCAAAATAACTAATAGTTTTATTATATAGCATATATTTTTTATAATGTTTAAAGCATATGCTATTTAGATTTTTGTTTTGCAAAATTTATATAGCTTTTTATAATTCTTACTTAGCTAGCTATTATAGCATTAATACTTCACGTTTAAAAGTTAACTTTTTTTAAGATTTATATTTTATAACATAGCTATTTATTTAAAACTTTGCGATTAAACTATATTACTAATAAACAGTGGTAGCTTTTGCTGCTTAACTATTGTTTGCTAGTTATATAACTAAATTAAAAGCTTTAATAAGGTTATTGCGTTATAAAGCTATATGTGAAAAAAGCATGCTAACTATAGCATTAAAAATAAACTGCAGGAAATATATTGCTTAGCAGCACTATAAGAATTATATTTAAGCATAATATATATAAACTTAATAAACTTTATTGTAATAAAGCTAGTGAATATTACGCAAGATAATTTTTTATAAAACGTTATTAAAGGGTAGCTTATAATTACATAAATATATTAACTATACGTAGCACTAATAGCTGCTACACTAAAATTAGCTAAGGTTATAACTAAAGTGTTAGTTTACTTAATATATTTATTTCTTTATAAATACCTAAGTATATTATAAAAATAAAATTTCATAAAAACGCTACGTATGTATTAAGGCTATTATTTATTAATGCTAAATAATTTTTGCCATTTTTTTAAGTGTTATAAAAGTAGTTTAACTAATTATTACTATAAAACCATGATTTTATATTTTAGGTGTTTTTTGAGATTGTAGTGTAAAAGGTAGCTTATATAAAATGCTCTTTAATTATATTACGTAAGTATATTAGCTGCATGTAGCACTAATAGCTGCTACACTAAAATTAGCTAGGGTTATAACTAGGGTGTTAACTAACTTAATATACTTACTTTTTACCTTTTAGGTGTTTTTTAAGATCTTGGTGAAATAAGATATGTTCTTTATAAAACATAGAATAAAAACTATAGCATTTAAAATACACGTACAGAAAATAATATAATATAAAATCAATAAAGTTCTTTAAGATTTATGTTTTATAAGCTTATTACACTACACTTTATTACATTACACTTAAAGTTATAAAATTTAAGCTTGCTTTTATTATGAGCTAAGAATTGCTTTATTTACGTAATATAAAAGCTTATAACTAATGGTTAAAAAACTAAATAAATGCTTTAACTCCTAAACTAAGCCTTAGCTAATTAACATAATTAACTTTAGCTTTAGCTTTAACTCTAGCTTTAGCTTTAGTATTAGTACTAGTAATAGCACTAAAATTAAAATAACTAATTTAAGAAGTATTGCAACAAAAATAAAAGTAATATAAACAAAAACAATATAAACAAAAACAATATAAACAAAAATAGCAAAAACAATAGTAATAAAAATAAAAGCAACAAAAACAAAAGCAAAAATAAAAGCAGTTATAATTATTGCTTATATTACTGCTAAACGCAAGTGCAAATTTTAATTTATAATAATGGTTTTATTGTTTACGGTTTATTAGTTTATTAATTAATTAGTTTATACGATTTTATATATAAAGCTTATATATTAATTTTCTTTAAATATGCATGTTTATTAAAAATTAGCTAGTATAAATATATAATACTTGATTTTTTTTTATAATTGTTTTTATAGTTTTATTTTTGTTTTTTGTTTTATAGTATTAATTAAAATATAAAACTATGTTTAACCTATTTATTACTAATAAAATATTATTATAAGATTTGCTGCTATATTTTTACTTGCTTAATAATACTTTTATATTTAAGTTTTTTACTTTTTATAATAATAACTTTGCTTTTTTTGCTAGCGTTTTTAGGTTTTATTGCGCTAATATAGCAGCATAGCTTTTGCTGCATATTATTAATAAGTACTGTACTACCTTTTATTATTTCTAGTAAATATTAAAACAAAGCTACATAAATTTTTGCTAGCAGGTTATTGCTTAGCATTAAAAAGCTAAAGCAGTAAAAACTTTTTAAATAAAAGTACATAAGGTTTAAAATATGCTTTATAACACTAGCAAAAAATATTAATATTTTAAATACAAGTTTTTTTTTTAAAACTAGTTGTTTATAAAGGCATAAAACATGCAAACCAGTAATAGCGCTTTTTTAGCACTACGTATTATTAGCATAGCTTATGTAATTCTAAACGTAAAAAACAAGCTTAGCAGTATTACATTATAAAAAGCTTTTATAAAACTAAAGTATTAGCTTAAGCAAAAGTTTTATTAAAATATAAAGCTTGCTGTTATTAAGCTAAATAAGCTTATTATTATTATTAAGTTGTTTATAAATCTTAAGCTAATTTTTAAATGTAAGTATATAGTTTGCTATACTAGCAAAGCTATTTTTAAGCATGTGCTTTAATTAAGTGCTATAGCTAAGTTTATAACATTTAATGCTTAGCGCTAATTAAGCGTTAGTAAATAAATAACGTTAGTTTTTATAACTAGCGCTATATATAAGCATATAATTACTATAGCTAATACTTTACGTATAATGTAATAAAACTACATAGCATAAAAAACCTAGGCTTTTTATTGCCTTAGGAACTATAGCGTAATAAATAGTATTAAAAGTATTAAATTTAAAGGTTAAAAATTAACTAATGTTATTAATGTTTTATTAATAGTAGTAGCAGCAATGCTAAAATGCTATAAAGAGGAAACAATAGTAATTATAAAGCAGCTAGCTTTATGCTTTAATATTAACTTAACTAATTAATAGTATGCATTTTTTATTTTATTTTTAGCTATAAATATATATTATTTATTACAGTTTTGGTTTTTTGATAATTTTTTTATTTAGTTATAAATAAAAATAAATATTTATAATACTATATGCATTTATATAAGTTTGTTTAATGTATAACTTAAAAGGTTTTTAAATATATATATGTAAGCTAGTTTAGTACGCTAGCTTTTTTTTAACGTATTATTGCTTTTGAATTTTTTTTTTTTTTGTTTGTTTATAGTTTTTCTTTTTTTTTATTTTTAACGTTTGCTAGCATAAAAAGCTCTTATTATTTATTATAGTAAACTTATTACTAAACTTTTAAAACAATTTATTTTTAATTAGCTAAATTACGCAAAACTTTTTAACTAAAAAACGCAAAGTTTTTATTAAAGAACATATAACGTAAAACTTGCTAATAAACAACAAAAAGCTTATTAAAGTAATAAAAATTAAACGTATAATATATAAACTTTAAGTACTTTAGCACTTTTATAGTACTATAGTAAATAAGCTAAAAGCAGTAAATATAATGAAAACAAAATGCAAGGTTTAAATTTTGCGTAGCTATTTAGCTGCTGCAAGCTAGCAAATTAGCTTTAAAGCTAATAAAGCAAAGTATATTAAAGCTATTATTTAATACTAAGTTAATTTTCTAGATTTAAATAATATTTACTTTATTTTAACTTGCAAAAACTATAGTAAGCTTGCTTACAAAAATGCAAATTATTTATTAATAAGTGCTTTTAATAAAGCTTTTTTAATTATGTTTTTAAACTTTTTTTTTTGTGCTAATAAAAGCTATAATAAGTTTGCTTAGTATATAGCTAGCTTATTACTTCTAAATTATTTATTAATAAGTGTTTTTAATAAAGCTTTTTTAATTATATTTTCGAACTTTTTTTTTTATGCTAATAAAAGCTATAATAAGCTTGCTTAATATATAATTAGCTTACTGCTTTCAAATTATTTATTAATAAGTGCTTTTAATAAAGCTTTTTTAATTATGCTTTTAGACTTTTATATTAATAATACTACAAAACAACGTATTAAGCAAAGCATTAATAATATAAAAATTTTATTTTTATGGCTATATTTTTTACTATTTTTTAGTTTTAACAAAAGTATAATTCCTTTATTTAAACTTGTTTTTTGCTTAACGTATATATAGTAACTAATTTTAATAAGTTATAAACTATAGCAAAACTAAAACAAGAACTTAATAAACTAAGTTTTTAGTAATATATAAAACAAGCTTTTAATAGCTTAAATAATAGTAATAATTAACTATTTTTGCTATTAAACTTATAAAATAGCATATTAAATAATAAGCCATAGTTTGTTTATAATTTAGCACTGCTATTTATTAGTAGCTTAAAAATAAGTTTATAAAATAAAACATTTATTTTAAAGCTTAATAAAGCTAATAGCTAAAATAGCTAGTTTTTTTTATAGCAGCATTTATTAAATAATAAATTATTTTTTGCTAATAAACTATTACTTTTTTTGCTAGATTTTTTTTATACTAGCTTATTTACTTTGTAGCAAACTATAAACGCTAGCTTATTAAGTTAGTTGTTTATTTTTTAGCATATTTGGCCTAGCATTACAAGCTTTCGATTGTTTGATTTTTTAGCTAGTAGTACGTTTAAAGCACAAAATAATGCTTAAAAAAATGCGCAAAACAATACATAAAACAATACGCAAGATAATATGCAAAATAATATGCAAAAACAGTAGCCTGCTAAAGTATATATAGCGCATAGCTAGCTTATATAAAACGACCTGCTGTTTATTATATTTAGCATAACATCTTTAATTAGCTTTTTTAAAAATTTTAACAAGCTTTAAATTAAACTTTTAGTTTAATACAAAACTTTTAATAAAGCTATTATTTAAAAGCTTTGCAAGCAAACTATACAAAAATTAAAAGGTTATAAAATATTGCTAGCTTAAAAGCTATATATAGAAAAACTACAATAATTTTACAAAGATTTCTTAAATCTGCGTAATAACTTAAACAAAACTATTTTGCAAGCTTTTTTTACATTTTAAGAAATATATAAAAAACTTAATTAGTTAAGCTAATAAGCCACCTAGTTAAAGTATATAACCTTAAACATTGTTGTTTTGTTTAGCTATATTATTACATTAGTTTAATTGTATTATTATATTAGTTAAGTTATATTATTATATTGGTTTAGTTAAGTTGTTTTATTTAATTAAGTTATTTTATTTAGTTAAGTTGTTTTATTTAGTTAGGTTGTTTTATTTAGTTAGGTTGTTTTATTTAGTTATGTTGTTTTATTTAGTTATGTTATAACATTAGTTTAGTGGTATTATTATACCGGTTTAATTATATTATTATATTAGTTTAATAATATTATTACACCGGTTTAATTATATTATTATATTAGTGTAGTAATATTATTATATTAGTTTAGTTATGTTTTTATATTAATGTAATTAGTTAGTTATATTATTATAATTTATATGTATTTTTTTTAGCTAGCTAAGCTATTATAGCTATAATATAGCTAAGTAGGTTTTATTATATATATATGCGTTTTTTTATATGTTGTTTTTTTATATATGCTATATGCTTATACTTTATTAGTTTTACTTTATTTATTAATACTTTATACGTTTTATTTTATTATAAATACTTTATATGTTTTACTTTATTATAAATACTTTATATAATAATACTTTTAACTGTACTTTTTGCTATAAGTAATAAATTAAGTTTAAGGTAAATTAAGTAACAAAGAATTATATATATTATAATAAAACGTATATAGCTATTAAATTATAGTGAGTATATCTTTATTTTGCTTATGTTTTATTGGCTTATTTTTAATAAAAAGGTGCTATAAGTTAAAATTAGCTTTAAAGTTTTAACTTTTTTAAAACTTGCTTAAATTGCTGTTTTATAAGTTATTATAATTTAATTTTTATATAAATCTTTTTTTAGCAATAGTTAATATATAAAAAAAACCTTTAAGCTATATTTTAAAGCTAATAAAGGTTAATAAATATATAAAAAAGCTAACTTTATTAATTAACATAAAATATGCCTTAATTGCTATACTACATAAAGGTATGTTTAAGCTTATTTAGTAAACTTATATATGCTAAAGCAAACTAAGTTTACTAAATTTTAATGCAAGCTAAGTTTTACTTTTATTATAACTAAACTTAAACATGCGTTAAAACTACTAGTAGCACTTTTAGCATATATTAACAATTAAGTAATTTTAATGTTAATACGTGCTAAAACTACAAAGTTATATTAATTAATTATACTAAGTTTATTATAAATAAAGTATAGTTAACAATTATATAAAAAGCTATAACTACTAATTTAATTAATTAATATGTAATATAGCTATTATAATATAAAAGCTATAATAATTAAGTAAGCTATTATATATGCTATAATTACTAAAGAATTAAGTATACTAAAGAATTAAATATAAAGCATTTAGGTATATAAAAACTACAGTTTATATGTTAAAGCTTTTTAAAAAATTAAGTATATTAAAGGATTAAAGCACTTAAATATATTAAAGACTTTAATATATAAGTGATATACTAAAGCTTTTTAAGGGATTAAGTATAAAGCACTTAAGTGTACTAAAAACTACAGTTTATATGCTAAAGCTTTTTAAAGGATTAAGTATACTAAAGGATTAAAGCACTTAAGTGTACTAAAAACTTTAATATATAAGTAATATATTAAAGCTTTTTAAAGAATTAAGTACGGGGCATTTAAGTGTACTAAAAACTACAGTTTATATACTAAAGCCTTTTAAAGAATAAGTATATTAAAGGTTTAAGTATACTAAAAATTAAATATAAGGTATTTATTTATACTTTATAGTGTTACTAGCAAAATATAACAAAGTTTTAAAGATATTTAAGTAAGTGTTTATAATTAGCACTTATAGCTATAGTAGTAAACTAGCTACTTATTACTAAAATTTAGTTTGTAATTAATTCTTTTCATGAATAAGTTTTATAAAACTATAATTTAAAGGGCAATAATATATTATAAAAAATATAAAAGGTTTTAATAGCTATATATTTACTAGTTAATTATATAAGCAATAAACCTAGCATTAATAAATGTTAATAACTAAGTTTAATATAACTTAATTAGCAAGCTACAATAATTACTAAAAGAGTAATATAAGCATTTACTAGTTAATTATAAAAAGTGCTAAAATAACTAAGTTTACTTTAAGTATATATTAAAGGATTAAATATATTAAAAGATTAAATATACTAAAGGATTAAATACACTAAAGGATTAAGCTTTTAAAGATATTTAAATAGGTGTTTATATAATTTATTTATAAATACGTTTTATAAAAAGTTATAATTTAAAAGGCAATAATATATTATAAAAAATATAAAAAGTTTTAGCAGCTATACATTTATTAGTTAATAGTGCTACAAACTTTTAAGATTATTAAAATAAAAGTACTAAAATAATAAAGTTTAGTACACTTAGTAAGCAAGCAATAATGCAAGCATTTATTAATTAATTATAAAAGGTCTTAATTTAACTTAGCATATATTAAAACTGCAAACTAATCGATTAATTCTTTTATAAATAAGTTTAATAAATTTTGCATAAAAGGTTTTAAGCGTGATTTAAAAAAGAATATATTATAAGCAATTAATAATATATTATTAGTTATTATTTAAAAGTAAAGCAAAACTCTATAAGCATTACTTATTAAAAAATAAAAGGTTTTAATAACTGTTTATTTACTAGTTAATTATATAGCTAAAATATTTAAGTTTAGTAATACACTTAGCTAGTTTAATAATTAATTAAGTATAAAGACATTTATTAGTTAATTAAGTATATAAGCATTTATTAGTTAATTGTGAAAACTACAAACTAAGTATTAAGAAGTGCTAAAATAACTAAGTTTAGTGTTAATTATATAAGCTATAAGCATTTACTAGTTAATTATATAAGCATTTATTAGTTAATTATATAAACATTTATTAGTTAATTATGCAAGCTATACTAGAAATACTAAAACATATAAAAGCATTTAAAAAGTGGCATATATTATTAGTTAATAATATAAACATTTATTAGTTAACTATGCAAACTATACTAAAAGTGCTAAAATATATAAAAGTACTATTAATTAATAGCATAAATATTTATTAGTTAATTATGTAAAGTATATTACTTAAGTATTATATAAAAGTGCTAAAATAATTAAGTTTAAATGTTTATTAGTTAATTATATAAGCATTTATTAGTTAATTATGCAAGCTATAAATTAAGCACTAAAAGTGCTAAAATAACAAAGTTATAATAGTTAATTATAAGCATTTATATACTATAAATATTAGTTAATAGTAGGTTTTTAGCGTAAATAACTATTAGCTTATTAAAGCTTAATATATGTAAAGCTAATTAAAATTAAATAATTTTAATTTAGTAGCTACTTATAGCTAAATATTGTTTATAGTAAATAAAAACAAAGAAACAATTTATTTGTTTTAATAACTGCATATTTATTTTATTAAAGCTTTCTAAAAAATAAATTTAAAGTAACTAATAAATGCTAATAGTAATATTAGCACATTAAAAGCTTTTAAAAAAATAGCTTAAGCTTATTTATTTATATAACTATTTATTTAGCAAATAATGTTAATTTTAATACTAGATTTACTAGTTTATTTTTTATTTTTAAAAATACTATTAGCTTTTATTATTTATTATTAGCTTGTTAACATGTAGTATTAACCTTTAAAAATCTTATAAAAGCTAGTATTTTTTCCGTACTAAAAATAAAAAATATAAAAACATAATTTCTTTAGCTAAATATAGTAGCTAAAGTAATTATGTATGCTTTATAGCTAATAGCTAGTTATAAAACTAGCTATAATTAATAAAGCTAATATATAAACTACTTATTACTTTTATTATTACTACTTTTATTCTTTTTACTTTTATTTTTTATTTTTTATTTTTTATTTTAACTAATGTTGCTTTTAAAATAGTTTTGCTTTAGTTTATATTTTAGCTTTTTATGTGCTATATATACTTTACTAACTTTATAATTGTTTAATGCTTGCAAGCCTTTGTTTTTATTACTTTAGCTTTTTAAACACCTTTATTTTTATTATAGTTTTGCTTTAGTTTATATTTTTGCTTTTAATGTATTATAGCTTTATTAACTTTACAATTGCTTAATATATATAAACTTTGTGGTTTTATTTTATTATAATGATTATTTTAGTATACTATGCTATTATTTTTAGTATATGCGCTATAAAAGCTAGTTATTAATGCTTAACATATAGCAAGATTTTCTGCAGCAAAATCTTTTGTAGTAAAGATTTTATAGTGCTTTAAATTATATGCTTAACACTATAACAACTTTAAAGAATTATTATAGCTAAAGCAATAAAGTATATTACTTAAAACTTTTGTATTAAAGTAGCTAAATAAAAGTTTTATACTATAAGTTATGTTTTAAAGCTAAACAATATACATTAAAACAATAACTATTATAATATATAATAAATATATTAAAATGTTTACTAAAAATATAGCTATAATTTTAATGCTAATAATTAAAGCATAAAAAGCTAAAAGCTAAACTAAAAGCTAAACTAAAAATAATAAAAACTTTTATATATACTATTAAAATTAAAAGCTTATTGTTTATTTTAGCTATTAGTTTGTTTTATTAGTAAGCATATAGTAATCTTAAATAAATGTGCTATATAAAACTTTGCTTGCTGCATTTGCTTACATATATATGTTTTTTCTTTTTGCATCTGTATGTTTTTTATGTTTGTATGTTTTTAGGTTTATATGTTTTTAGGTCTATATGTTTTTAGGTCTATGTCTTATCTGCATGTTTTATCTGCATATTTGTTTTATCTGCATATCTGTTTTATCTGCATGCATATCTTAACTCAAACTACTCCCGAAACATGTCTCAAGAGCTAAGACTTTTCCCAAAATGGCAAATCAAGACTCCAGCGTGTTCGGTATAACCGATCGATCCACCTAATGCAAGCCTCAGGTACTTACATAACAGGTAGTTCAATATCCGAGGTATTCATAATTGGCATAGAACCCTTAAATTGGATACCTACTATCTACACAGCTATCAGTGAATGACCTCACTATTTGCTCGTGACCTTGCTTATCGGGCAATAATAAGACAGGGCTTTCAACACTTGTTTTGGTAAAAGATTTCTTATCTCGCGTGACAAGTCTCATGCAACAATACACATAGTAACAGTTAAGTCACATGTTGCTTCTATATAGCCTATTTAATTTCTTAACTAATTATTCATTGTCTGTTCTATTATAAGTATTTACTTCTTCAGTTAGGCTAGACTTAACTCTGCCTTGGTTCGAAGGGGGTGTTGCAGCCTGTATATACCTTAATATGATAGGCAGAGGCAGGTATGATGCTGCATTTAGGTGCCTAATTTGCGCTATCAATGGACTTGCTCGGGTATGTAGGTACCTACAGTAGATAGGTACACTAGCTGCCCAGGTGGTCAGGGGACCCGTCTCAGGTGGGACCCTGCTCAAATAGGTACCTGGACCTTTTGGCCGCTTCCGTGCACTAAGTTGTACACTATACTACAGCAGGTGCTAGGTAGGTATACCTCTGTATACCTTAGGGCGCCAGGCCGGTGTATGAAAAGCCTGTACTGAAGGCTAATAGGCTGTAATATGTAGTGGCTTCAATAGGCAGACACTAGGGGTCA